>JAKSZP010009615.1:0-81463 GCA_022478985.1 Massospora cicadina | reverse complement strand
CCTAGTATGTCAATAGATAACGTGTGCCAGGCCAATTAGGCTTGACTAGCTGAAAAATAAAATTGGGGGCTTATAGGGCTTCTGCACTTAAAATTTGTGACATTTCTTCAAACATCTTGAATGTCAAATAATAGGCTCCAATTAGTATCAGTGCTAATTATTTATAAGATCTTTACTAAGCCTCCATGTCCTAAGGCGCAATGAGCTTGCATGCTTATCTCCAGGCATGATAAGATGGAGGATAGAGCTTCTTTCCAAGTCCTACAATTTTTTATAGTTGTCCGTCCCAAATCTCATTGTCATTCATGAGCCAGTATAGGGTGCAGCGAATCACAGGTTTCTCGTCAGCTTAATTTTTTGCTTCTATCTTCTCAAATAGTTGATTCACGACAATAGTGAGAGTGGCAGTAGTAAGCAGTTGCAAAAGCCCATTGGCATTATGATGGGTAAGCCTAGAGTGATTAACTATCTCATAGTCTTAGGCATGTAATTTAAAGGCACATTGTGCTAGAAAACCTTGGGTTCTTTGAGATTACATATCCATCACAAGGAAGCATGATTGGTGACAACATTAAATAAAGTCCCATTTAAGTAGACTCATAATTTTTGAAACTTAAATGATGGTTATGAATTATTGCTCAGTTAACAAGTAATTACGTTTGCGCTTGTTCAAGGTATAGCTGCAAAAAAGCTACCATGTGCTCCTCCTCATCCCCTATGCAAGAAAGTACCGCTTCCTTGAAAGTATGAGAGATGCATCAGACTGCACTATAAAAGGATGTTTAAAGTTAGGATATCTCATAACAAGGGCTTCAGTAAAATCTTTTTGCAGCCAGTTAAAAGAGTCCTTTCATTCTTGTGACCACTGGAAGGTAGAATCTCCTCAAAGTAAATGATTCAAGAGCCTGGCGAATTGTGAAAATCTAGGTATGAATTGGTGGTAATATCCAACCATCCCTAAAGTACTTGAATATCATATTTACTTTCAGGCTCTCTCATGTGATTGATGACCTCAAGATTCTGGGGTTGTGGCCATATTCCTACAGTGTCAATAATGTTCTCCAGATATTCCATTTGTGACTTAAAAACTTCCACTTACTAGGATTAATCTTTAACTGAGCTCAGGTTAACAATCAAAAGACTTCTTCCAAGTGTTCTAGATGTTGGCTAAATTTTTTGAGAGCACATTTATATTGTCAAGGGTGACCAAAATGCAACACTTCTTTAAGTCTCCTATGATAGTGTCCATTACCTGCTGTAAAGTGGCCTATGAATTGCACAATCCTTGGGGTATTCAAGTCAGTTGGAAAACCCCTTGGGAGGTAATAATTAGTTATTTTTTTAGCCTTTGGTAGGCAGGTTAATCTAAAATTAATTTGCTGATGAGATCTAAAGTGTTATAATTAGCTTCCCCTATCTTATCCAAAACGTCAACTATTCAAGTTAAAGGATAATAATTCATTTAATTATGCTACTAAGATGTCTTTATTTAATGATAATTATAGTATAGTTATTTTTTCTTAACTATGAGCACCATACTGGCCCATGGGCTGCGCAATGGCTTGATCATCTCTTGTTTCATGAGCTTATCTAATTACTTTTGCACCTCCTTATATGTGGCTTTATTCTCCATATCAGTCATGAGCGAATGGGATTTGTGTCCCAGTGTCACCGTGGTGCTGGATCTACAACGAATTATTTCTGTAGTTCTTCACTGCAAATACTTTGACATGCTTTTGTATAAGGGCCATTTCTTGTTCTTTTTAATCCCCAGTTAATCCATCAAGTTTCTCACTGGTAATAACTTCACAATTTGGTAGATTCTATTCAGGTAAGCCAAACTTAGATAAGTTTCCAAACTCATGACTTCCAGAATTTCCTTCAATAAAGTGAGATGTATAATGCAATTTTCTGTCCTCAGTTAAAGAATATCTTAGAGTTAGTTATATTAGAGAGTAATACAAAGATCTCCAGATGACTTGACGAAATTATTCCAGGGTCCACAAAAGGTTTGGACCTTGACCATTACAAAGTGGAATAAGAATCTCCTACCAGCCCTTAAGTTGTCTCTAAATTCATTCCAGTGGACATCACACGTTGTTCCCCATGGTATATAACACAATCCTTAGAAGCTCTGAGAGGAGTGCCTTTATTATCAATAATGTGACAGGAGGTGAAAAATTTCAATGATTTACTTGTTGATAATGGATGGGTCTACACCATTACTGTAAATCATATTTATGAAATTGTTCTTATGTGTTAAAGAAGTCCAATTACCCCTTGTATAGTGGAGGTTTAATTTTTTCCTAGTATAGTAAAATTACTCTTGTCATAACTTAAACAACGCCATAAAATCTATGGAAGCTAGTACCAAAAAGAAATTGATGATTATTATTGAGAATCACAATAGCAGGTAAAATAACCTGCAAAGAGCTAACCTCATTAGTAATGCAATATACGCTCATTCAATAGTGAACCCTTTAGGGCCAGCAGTTCCAAATCATCAAGGGTGAGCTACATCAGTAGCTTTTCTCAACCATTTTGTGAACTGACTATATATTACATTCATAGGAGCGCCACTGTCAACAATGGCTTGCACATGAAATTGCTTATGCAAATATTGTTATAAGTACAATAAGAAAAGTTTTTGAGTCCCCATATATGTTGCAAATGGAAGGAGTTCAATTTGGTTAATCATCGTCTTAATTTTTTCGCTTTTATCAGGGAAGTGAGTATTCAGGGACTCAATTAGGAGTGCTACTTTACCTCCCTGAAAGGAAAGTAAAAATTGTGGGTCTTCATCGTCTCCAAATTGACTATGCTCAATGGTTTTCTTAGCATACATTTTAGGGACAACTTCTTGTCCTTCTCCTTCCATAGCTGCTCGTTGACTTCTGAGATGGCTGAAATCATGGATTCTAAAATCAGATTTTAATAATAATTTGCTTTTTATGGATCTTTGGAAAAAAACTTAAGAATAACTGGCAGTAGAGCGTCCCCCTTCTACTAGTGAGACTCTTTTCCCTGGATGTCATCCTCTTGAGATTTTATGAGGTTCACTCTAGGATGACTTTTAGGACCAGTGGCGGCATAATGTCCTTTAGAATTTCAGATTCAACAATTTATCTTGGATAGATTGCATTGGTTTCCAAAAATTCCTTGGTGAGGAGGGAAACTCAAAGATTCCTGTACCTTCATTTATGTAAGATGTTCAAATGGTGCTTGCTTCAACATTGGGCGGTCTATATGTAACTTTGATCTCTTCAAATAATCAATTATAGAGGGCATATCTAATTCTTTCACAAGCGCCAAAAGCATATAGCAATTTAACTCCCGTTAATCTTTGGTGGCATTCTAAAGCGCAATATTAGCATCAAAGTCTAACATGGCCTTGGCACCCAAAACATCTGAACTTCATGGTAATATTGGTCAGCAAATTTAGTAAAGGTTTCAGTCTTTTTGAAAAAATAGTCATAAATTCAGCCTTCTTGATATCCATGCGTTTGGGTCTTCTGAACTCTCATAAAACCTCACTTTTTACATCAACGAAGGGCCAAAGTTCCTCAGGTATGTATGTTATGATCAGATCTCAACTCTGGGCATCTTAAGTAGTTAATAATAGTAGTAGCTTTAAACATATCAATAAATTCTTGCATGGTCATCTTGAACGTTTTCAAGGATGACTGCACATTCCCATGCTTATCAAACTTATGAAGATTAACTGGGTTAAACCGCTGAAATCCAGGATTGAAACTTTCAAATTTGGACATTATTGGTGTAGCACTGACACAAGGTCCTGGGTTACTGGAGCAAGGTTGACTCTATTCAGGAGCTGAGGTTTCCATAGAAGGAGGAAAACGTGAGCAATAAGGGTGGTACAGCACGGGTGGTTTGATGTGTTGGTTCTTGGGTAACCTAATCCTCAACGGGTCCCTCTTCAAATAGCTCAGAACAAGCAGGAGCCAAAGTTGGAGGAGGGCATCAACATCTGCCATCCTGTACCTCACCTTCAATTTATCATTCCCAAGTGGTACAATTCCCCTGGTCTTGAAGACACTGCAACCTGAAAAGTTGTAAGTCTGTAAGGTGTTGTCACATGTTGCGCACACTATTGTGCAGTTCCTTTAATTCACTTTTATGAGTAATTTTCAAGGTTCAAAGTTTTCAGATGTAACTTCAGAGGTTTTTGTTTTACTGAAGGAGGTCTCCACTGTCTTGCTGTACCATCTGGTCTAAACCTCTCAATCCTTTGATATCCTGTTGCATGGCTACTTGTTAATTTTTGACTTATTGTAACTCATAAATGAGATTGCTGGTTGTTTCAATGTTACTTCCAAAGTGCTGTGCGTCCACCTCATTTTGTGATGAGTATATTAATCAAGGTCTTCAGCTGCCTCATTATGATGAGTTATGTCACCTAGAGTAACTTGGCTACGTTTGACCTCCTCCTAGAGGCGAGCCATCCCTTGGACTCATTCTTTGATGACTCTGCAATTTTTCCATGGCTTGATATCCAATGGGCAACATATTCTAATTTAATTGATTGCTAAGTTCGTCCATACTCATGAGATTTGGATATTAAGGTTATGACTGTCATTAACAGCCTGACATACTCCTAGGAAGCTAGCCTCCAGCTGTCTATTCAGGTCCTGTAGCTCTTCTGCATCTTTTGGTTTCTATTAAATGCTACCACGATTAGGGCTGATGAAAAAATGGTCAGGTGAAATTTTGCATAGTATGTTGGAGGTATCCAGCCAAATATTACCCCATTTGAGAAAGGTAAATTTCTTGCTGTAGTACTTAGCCATGTCTGAGAGCCCAGAAAACTTCATATTGTTTAATTAGCTTATCTTGATTTTGCTGAGGATAGAATAAAGCAGGCACTAGGTCTGATTGTTTGTGGCCAAAAAGCTGTAATCTACAAAGTAGCATGTCCCCAATCTCTAGCTGATCCGCTGTAAAGGTATAAGTATCAAAGCACTCAATGTGAGAAGAGTATTTAAAGCTGAATTCTCCAATGTCAGACAATGAAAAATGGGAGGATTAGCATAGAAGGTAAAAGATTGGTGTCCTTGCCATTCTCTCCTTCTTGAACCAAGGTTATTGTAAAGGTAAAAATCAATTTTTCATTGCTCCTAAAGTCCCCCTGTAGTGAGCACCACAAGTATAACAAATGATCTTTTTTCTCATCACTTCACAGGCCAAGTTGGCCAGTCCACCCGTATCTTTTTTTATATAGAATAACTATGCAGAGAAGGATTAATTCTATAGTATAGAATGACTACAATAAAGATCTACGCAAATGAAAAAAATTTGATAATAAGGCGTAGCTTTATCTACAATGTCCATATAATAATTATAGTTAAATCACTTCATTCAAAAAAAATAGTTTTCTCATGATGAGGATCATTGACTATTGTATAATGCAATTGTGTGAGGGGATTGTTATGTCAGGAAAGGGTTTAAATTTTTTTCACAGGGTCAAAGTCAGTGCAATCCATTTTAGGGAAAAACCAAAATAACAGAATTTTAATTGAGTGGTTGTTGGAGATACAACTAAGATGACTGAAATTACTCCAGATCGAGATTTGATATCTCAGTCTAATGAAGATTGAAAAATCTAAAATGAGTATTTCTGATTCTCAATTTGACCAAAGAAAGACTCTTTGGAGTTATCAACCTCCTACAATGGGTGAATCTAACCAATCTGAAGAAGCTCAGCAATCTGAGATGACCAAGCAATCCAAAATGACTAATCATTTTGAAGGGGCTAAGCCCTCATTAAGAAGGTCAATTGCATCTAACAAGAGCTCTATTAGATATGATCATCACAAATCTTTTAATAATAATGATAATCAACAATATCAGTCCTCTGGTAGGAAAGATCTTACCTCAGGTGAATCACGGAAATCCTCTGCAAAGAACCACAAAATTTTCCCTATAAATATCTCTGGTTTTTAATTAATAAAGTACCTCAATTCTCATCTCACATAGTTTAATTTTGGTCTATTTTCATACAGGATTCTGTATATTCAATTGGCATTATCCATAGCAACAGAACTAATAACTTCATTGCACTTAAGTCAATCTTTGCTAGAGCCATGGAACTAATAATTTTGTAGCCTTTGTAGCACCTGTTTATCATAATTTCTCACAAAATTCCAATACTGGTGCTCCCTGCCAGGTCTGCTTCTGAGGCTACCTGGTGAAAACATACTTTCACAACAATGAATATGTCTAGCGAAGAGAGCCCCTCTTTGGAGGAATCTTTGAGTATCACCTGATGGGTACACTCTAACTGGCAAGATTTGCCTTCCACCAATATCAATAATCTACAATTTCAAGCTTCAATGGACTTGGCCATCAAGGGCCCTGACCAATCTAATTATCAGATTCAAGCCACAAATGTTGAAGAAACCGTTAAAAGCTTGATCAGAGGGGCTATTCAGCCTGGTGCTCTCCCTAATCGTGACTGAGCATCTAAAGTTGCTGACAACATGATGAACCTATATAACTGAGCGGTGTTACAGCCTACCAAAGTTGGTTTGGCTAGAACTGAGCAGTACCTCCGGCATTATGTACATCCTGCTATTCACCATGTACTCCAGATTTTGGGGTTGCATCATCTAGAAATCCAGCGCCAGTTGACTCTAGCGCAACAATTTCACTCTCAACTATCTTCATTTTATGAAATGGCATCCAACTTTGGAAGGGATAATCAAGAGGCCATTCTCAATAATAGAAGAGAAATCAACGATATTCATAATCAGTTGGTGAGAATCAATAATGGGGTTGTGGGATACATCGGCCAAGAAGTATCTCATCAAGTTAGCAATGCCACTAACCCTATTCACCATCGGATTACCTCCCTGGAGGAGGAGATTAAGAGACAACTGGATCAGTTGTGGGCCAAACATGAGAAGAGCTTGGGGGAGCTTAATGGGTTAACCCAACATCTTGTCCAAGTGGTGGGTAATATTAGAGAAGGTGAACCCAGCCCTGCTGGTCCTCCTGGACCACCTGGGACCACCTAGCTCCCCATCAGGTAACTCCAGGACCTCCTGGGGAACGTGGTCCCCCTGGTCCAGTGGGTCAACAAGGCCCTCCAGGTCCTTCAGGTAGAGATGGGTCTCAAGGACCCCTGGGACCTCCTGGTCCCCCTGGCTCCTCGCTTCCAACGTCCAATTCTGAACCTTCAATGCTCCTAGTATCTCAAGTACAAGCATTAGAAACACAAATCTGAGCCATAGCTCAAGGGTGTTTCTTATCCTTGGAAGGTCTTCTGACCAATCTGGACTATTCCTTAATCAATTTACTGGATGGTGTTGAGAATGCACATCAGCTATGCGATGCAAATCAAACTACTCAAGAAACCCAGTTTGCTTCATTGACAGCATCCATTGAGCAGTTGGCTGCCAAATGTGAAGTACTCAAGACTAAGCAAATGGAGATGGTTACTGCAATTTCCAACTTAAACCGAGCTCCTACAAATGACCATCTTAACCAATGGGTTCAAAATTTACAAGATGATTTGAACCTCTTGAGACAACAAGTTGACTGAGTTCCCCCTCATGCCCATTTCACAGAGTCTGAACCTTCTGAGGCTGGACCAGTCACAGTATCAGGCGTACACATCTTGAACACTGAAGCCACCCTTTTCAAACCTACCTTCAAGGATAAGTTTGAACTGGGTGAAGGTAGCATCCATTCTTTTCTTTTCGTTTATGAACGCGCAATGGATGGAGCTACTGATCAACAGAAGGTCCGCCATATCACTTCTTGCCTAAGCCAGTTCTGCTCAAGAAGAGATCATGGTTCCTCATCTTAAGGTTTGCACTACGTGGGCTCAAGTGAAAACCGCTCTCATAAAGGAATTTGGGAGTGATCAAATCCTTTCCAACCAAAAGCAAGCCTTTATGAGTATTCAAATTAAACGAGGAGAGTCTATCCAGGAATTTGCTAAATGATTCTACCATGAGGCCCAGACACTTGCTACATGTGACTGGATTACCGTTGATGATGCTATATCAGCTGTAATGAGTGCATTCAGTTCTCGCACTCAGTTACTACTACACTTGAAATCACTTAAAAGAAATTTCAGCTCCATTATCAACATCAAAGAAGCGCTTATGGAGATCCCTAATGGGGTGGTACATCTGACCTCCTCTAGTAACCCTCATTCTCACATCCATGCAATGCCACCTAAACCTAAATCCAAACCAAAGAAGGAGCCATGTACTTATTGTGGTCTCGTGGGCCATGTGGTGTCTCAATGTTGGAAAAACAAGCGGAGGAGTCAAAAAAGAGGAGTCAGCATAGGGCACGAGGCTCCCTGTGCTGACCTACCTCAGGTGCCTCAGTCAAAACCTTTTGATTCTTCTTTAGATTGTTATGTGGTATCCGCTCCCAATGAGCTTGATATCCCTGATGAATTATCCAACAAAGACTCTATTTCTGCTTATGCTTCCTCTTTTTCTTCTAATTCCATTCAAACGATTAATCCCTCAGTATTCTCAATCCCAAACTTTGGCACTGATGTAACCCAGGTGGAAGTCATTGTGCATAAGGTGAAAGTTTTGGCTATCATTGATATGGGATCACCCATCAATGTAATCTCGTCCAAACTTATGAAGAAAATCAAATTGGCTCCAGACCTGAACCATTCCCAAGATTATGGAACTGCTGGACCTTCTACACTAAATCTATAGGAGCCTATTCCTCTCTTCTGATGCATTTTGGAAAGTTGGTTGTGTCAGCCCCTGCAGTGGTATTGGATAACAACTGCTATGATCTGCTCTTAGGAACTAAGTTTCTCACCAATTTTGATGTGATAATCAGTCTTAAAGACAAATACCTTTCTTTAATTGGGTACCAAGTACCTTTAATCTTACATGATGTTCCCACTAGCAAAGGCAAACTCAAACGACGTGTTTGCTTACTGGAATACCCCACTTCTATCTCACATCTCAAATACCAAATCCTGGGTCCAAGGACTATACTTCCACCTCCATCAGCTTGTGCCTCTGAGGGCATGCCGTTATATTCTAAACTCTCCAATTACTATTCCCCCCAAAGCTCAAATCATTGTTGATATGGGCGTACAAGTATTTGTACCCCATGATCATGTATTAGAGATCTTTGGTCACCAAAATCCCTCTCATTTGGAGGCCTTACCCTGCCCAGGTATCCTTGATCCTGCCTATGATGGGACTGTTTCAATTCTACTGGCTAATCTCACTTCCTGACCTATGCAATTGAATCGCAATAATCCCATCACCTATGTGCGGCCTACTCCTGTGAATGACATATTATCCATCTTGGGATGTGGAGATTTACGCGAATTTGGGCTGGAAGATCCCCTTATTGTTGCTAGAATTGACGTCAAATTTGGGGATTCACTTACTTCAGAACAACAGCTTGAAGCTGAGGCCCTGATTGAAGAATATGCGGATATCTTTGCCCAAGGTCCTGGAGATTTTGGCCTAATGAAAGAGGTACAGCATCAGGTGAAAACTGGGGATACTCCCCCTATTTGAGCTCAACCATATCACAAATCCAAAGTTGAGGAGGCTCAAGTCTCAGTGGAACTGAAACAACTCCTCGAGGCTGGGCTACTAACGCCTTCTAAGAGTCCATGGGCTTCTCCTCTACTACTCATCTGAAAAAAGGATGGGGGTCACCAGTGGTTATGGACTATCATCAACTCAATGCTGTTACTCAAAAGGATTCTTATCCTTTACCTCGCATAGATGATTCATTGAGATTATTGTCTGGATCACAATACTTCTCTGCTATGGACCTTGCAAGTGGTTATTGGCAAATTGATCTTGCCCCAGAAGATCATCAAAAATGTGCTCTAATTTCTAGTGAGGGGCTATTTGAGCCAACTCATATGCCACAGGGGCTTTGCAATGCCCCTGCTACTTTTCAACGAGCCATGGATGGCTTGTTTGGGGATTTGAAACTTTCTTGTGTTTTAGTTTATCTAGATGATGTTACTGTTTTTTCACGCACTTTTAATGAGCATTTGGCTCATTTGAAGGAAGTTTTGGCTGACTGCGTCATGCCTCACTTAAGCTTAAACCATCAAAGTGTGCTTTTTTTAAAACTGAGATGGAATTTTTGGGACATAAAGTTAATCACGAAGGTATTTTACCCTTATCTAATAAGATACAAGCTATTTTGGACATGCCTGTTCCCAAAAGCTTGCACAATATCCAAGTGTTTTTAGGGATGGTTGGTTATTATTGACAATTCATCCCCCATTTTGTGGAGATTGCAGAACCTTTAGTTTACCTTTTGCATAAAGAAGTTCCTTTTGTATGGGAAGAATCACAGCAACAATCCTTTGATCTGTTGCGCCAAGCCTTAATGAGTGCCCCCATCTTAGCCCATCCTGACTTTTCCAAACCTTTTATACTATTTACCAATGCCAGTGATATTGCTATTGGGGCCATTCTGGCTCAACATGATACCAATCTGGTTGATCACCCCATCACATACTATAGTAAAACCCTTTCTAAGGCTGAACGCAATTATAGCATTACTGAAAGAGAATGCCTCGCTGTGTTGTCCGCCATCAAGCATTTTCGCCCTTATCTATATGGCAAGCATTTCACTATTGTAACGGATCACGCTTCCCTAAAGTGGTTGCAACAAATGAAGGATCCTGATGGGCGCTTAGCTAGATGGGCTTTAAAGCTCCAAAATTATGACTTCACTATTCAACATCGCACTGGAGCTATACATCAAAACGCTGATGGCCTTTCTCAATTGCCTATCTTAACATTATTTTCTGCAGAGGAAGATCATATTTATGACCTGATCGTTAGACCTGAGCTCTGGTTCCATGAATCTAAGGATGTTATCTCAAAGCTACAATCCTTAACTGAAGACACTCAGGTTAAAGAAGGTTCATTATATAAAAAGTTGGGATCTAAGTGGTTGCCCTTTATTTGGCCCTCTGCGAGGACTGATACCATTATGGAGGCCCATCAAGCTGTAGGTCATGGAGCTGTCGCTAAGACACTACAGTGGTTAAAGAATCATTGTTACTGGGATAACATGCTGGAATCTGTACACAATGTGCTGGAATCTTGTCTTAAGTGCCAACAACAACGTGGTGGAAATCTGACATTCCAACATCAAATTGTGGGACCTTCCAAACCCTTTTCCACTATGAGTATTGATGTGGTGGGTCCTTTCCCTACAGCCACCTATGGACATCAATATATTCTGTTAGCTATCGACCATTTTACTAAATGGATTGAAGCTATTTCAGTTTCCACAGTTACCGCCAAGGTGATGGCATCCTTTCTTTTCAAGCAAGTTTTCACCAGGCATGGTAGCCCAAAAGTCCTGTTATCAGATAATGGGACCAATTTCATTTCTCAGGTGGTGGCTGAGCTTACCAAACTAATGGGGACTTATCAGTCCTTTACAACTCCTTATAATCCTTCAACTAATGGTGCAGTCAAATGGGCTAATGGTACCCTTGTAGCCATTCTTTGAAAGATGGCCTCCAATGATCCTAGTAGGTGGAACCTTTACTTACCTAGTGCGATGTTAGCTTATAGAGTTAGCTATCATTGTATTATTGGAATGTCTCCTTTTAAAGCTTTATATGGTCAGGAACCTATCCTCCCCTCAAGTGTACAACCTATACTTGAAGAGGCTACCCCACAAACTACCAATTTAGCTATGAGGAGATTAGCTGATGAAATCATCCAATTACAAGCATTAGCTTCAAGTTCCCTTGCTACTACCACCTTGAAGGAAGGTACCAGAACTAACGCTAGTAGACCTACGTTACCAGAATATCAAGTCAGAGATCTTGTACTTTTCTACCACCATAGGCTGGGAGGAAGGATTCACAAATTGGACACCTTATGGGCTGGTCCTTATCATATTATTTATTGTTGGGGTATGGAATACTCCATTGCCACTATTGATACTGGTACTGTTATCAATAGAGTGCATAGTAGGTTTCTTTGCAAGTATGTGCCCCCTAGGCAAGATCTTGAGGGGGGCATTGTTGGAGATACAACTAAGATGACCAAAATTACTCCAGATCAAGATTTGATATCTCAGTCTAATGAGATTGAAAAATCTAAAATGAGTATTTCTGATTCTCAATTTGACCAAAGAAAGACTCTTTGGAGTTATTGACCTCCTACAATGGGTGAAGCTAACCAATCCAAAGAAGCTCAGCAATCTGAGATGACCAAGCAATCCAAAATGACTAATCATTTTGAAGGGGCTAAGCCCTCATTAAGAAGGTCAATTGTATCTAACAAGAGCTCTATTAGATATGATCATCACAAATCTTTTAATAATAATGATAATCAACAATATCAGTCCTCTGGTAGGAAAGATCTTACCTTGGGTGAATCATGGAAATCCTTGCAAAGAACCACAAAATTTTCCCTATAAATATCTCTGGTTTTTAATTAATAAAGGACCTCAATTCTCATCTCACATAGTTTAATTTTGGTCTATTTTCATACAGGATTCTGTATATTCAATTGGCATTATCCATAGCAACAGAACTAATAACTTCATTGCACTTAAGTTGATCTTTGCTAGAGCCACGGAACTAATAATTTTTGTAGCCTTCATAGCACCTGTTTATTGTAATTTTTTGTGAAATTCCAAAGGCCCTGAGGAATGCGTTAGGTTATTATAATCAGAAATTTTTTGGGGCTGTAGGAATTAAAATTCAAGATTGGTAAGCAAGAATATGCAAGTACACTTATAAACAAGGACATGAGGATTCTGCAATTAGGCTAGTGCAAAATTAATATTTTTAAGTCTCAAGAATAGTTTAACAAAACTTAATTGTAAAATAACAAAAAAATCAGAACTCAAACTTTCAAATATAGGACTCAGAAATTTTAACGTGAGTCACTTTCTAATAACATATTTTCCAAGTTTGTAAGGGATATGTAATAAGACCCATTTTTACAATAGGTGCCATAACTGTGAAATCATACATTGCAACTTTTCCAAGTGTGAAATAGGAGAGATAAAATAAGCTCTGTTCATGATCTTGTAGTTCTAATGAACTACACAAAGGACCAGGAAAATATAATTACTATGGCATTCAATGCCCTAAAACTGGTGAGGATAATTTCAACTTTGCAGGCATGTGATTGATACTTTAATGAGTAATAATTGTATAAACATGCCTTTGCTGATGCAAATTTATTAATAATATGGAGGCTATTAAGAACTAAAGGGGAAGGAAACTAAATAGCCCAATGCTCTTACTTGTGAGGGTACTGGCCTATTAGAGGGATCAGGGCTTAGTGATTTCTGTAATGTTCTTGTGCACAACAAATTCTGTAATTTCTAAGTTGCATAATACATCCTTGTTTCACACTAAAAATGGGAGATGATTAAGTTTAAAAGTAATGCTAAAATTTAAATCAGATGAATAATATAGCACAACATAATTAACTGCATCTTAATTTGACCTACAAACTTTTAATTAAATTACAAATTGAATGCACTTCAACCTTAGAGTTCCAATGACCAACCAACAAAGGAAATTTTGAATATTCAACTTATTGGACATTAGAAAAATTATAAAAATGTTTAATCCAAGATTGTGTTCAGACAATTGGGGTTCATGGCGTAATTTGAAAATTGAGAGTAAATCTTGCAATATAGGAAATTTAATTGAGGGTTTTTACTAAAAAGAGTCTATTCCTTTTAATGAAAAGGTTGCTAGACAAGGTTATAACAGGAGTGAAAATAATTTAGTATTCTTATCATAATATATTGGCCCTTAGTATAGTAGAAGGGGAAGTAAACGCCACCTGGCTTGTTTCTTTTATAAAAAGCCTTACACCAAGTTTTAAATTAAAGCTTATGGTTTATCTGTTAATTATATGTTGTAGTTATAACTTTACTATAAATTGCTATAAGAGATTTTATTATAGTTTTTTATCAAGTATGTTATAGTAAGGAATTAAAAGGCACTATTTTAAAAGATAAAGGTTTACCTAAAAGGATTGTTTTTTCAATTTCTACCTTAGGTAATGATGCATTTAGAATCTAAATGAAGGATAATGTAATTGCTGAATGATGTTAAATCTTGTGATAAACACTATATCACAATATAAATGCTATATCAACTGTTGGCAATATTATAATGATGATGATAAACATTTAGGTATTGTAACAGTCAGAAATATCCCAATTTCTGTCTGCAATAAAAATGCAAATAGATTTTGGCACACCAACAGTGCTAAAATACACCAACATCAAGCTAGTAGATAGACTTGGTGCACCAACAGTATCAAAATATACTTACACCTAGTTGGTTGCAAGTTGTTTTGTGGTTAGTCCAACTCAACCATGCAAAAACTCCTCGGTGCCTAAAACCTGAAAAAGACAAACTGGTAAGTGAGGTAGAAACCCCAAACACAACTTTTATTTTCATTTTAAAATAAAAAGGGTCCTCTGAACAGAGCTTTTCTAAGGAGAAACTGCTAATGCTCCTCAGGGGGAATTCAGGGGAGAGAATTCCAAAGTGAGCTTCAGAATTGGTGGGCACACCTTTTTACAGTTGCTTTTTGGGTAAGGGACAACCCAGCGCCCAACCCAGACCAAAACAGAAAATCTTTTAAAACAATTTGACTCAGGATTCAGAAAATCTGAACGTGAGTCAAAATACAATTGAGAAAATCTTGATTGTTACAGGTATCAACTATACAAGAGAACTATTAGGATAGGATAAGTATAAGATGAATTTTATATATGAAGTAGGATTTCAAATTTATAAGGTGTCAATGACAATATTTCTTTATCAATATATGTTAATAATGACCCTATATAAAGTCATATGAAGTTAACCATAAAGGTATTAAGCTTGCAGTTACTATTGTGTTTAGTATAGCTTGATTATAGTTTATACATAAGTTTTACAAATAAAGTACATGTATAAGTTTCCTATCATCTATATTGTTGCATGTTTCTCAATCTGTATCCTTTGACTCTGTTATATACTATGCCCAAGAAATAATATCTTATGCGCTCTGCTTAACCAATGGAGCTATAATGGTTAACCTTTTTTGGTTAAATGATTCCATAATTTCTAAATGGTGTCATTTTAGCTTTACCATAATATCTAATGAAGTATCATTCTTATTGCTTAGTCACTCTATTACATCTTACTATTTTTTTTGTTATAATCATCAATCTTTACAAAGAAATCAAAGTATGTTCATACTTCTAGCTTTATATTACTTTTCATAATAACTTTCTTGTTGAAATTTTAATATAACTGTCCTTGGTAATATTCTTAAAAATTATGTGAGTAATGTAGATGCTGTTGCAAAATCTGGGGCTTTCATCTTATATTGCATTTGTCATCTATAATATCAAATTCATGCCATTTAGACTAAAAGTAGATCAAAAACTTGTTATTATTCAACTTTGGTAATACAGTAAATATACTTTATAATGTTCTAGTATTTAGATATTTAATTGAGTAGTAGGTTCTGAACAAACAAATTTACTATTTAACCTGATATACATACAACTCTTAACTAAATATAAAAAAGTAACTTTCTTTTTCTTACCCAGATTGATGACTTAGAAGACAATACAATAAAGATGGTAGCGTAAGCCACAAATTCTTATAATAGTAATTACCAGACTTAGTAACTTCTTTGCAATACTATTGTAATTACTGATTTATGATTTTTATTCAATGCTAAATCCAATAGCATTTTCCAAGGATTTCAGTATATAGCATCAAGCATAAATTTCTGTCAGTAAATTTTATATCCTATCTTTTGCTAATAGTGTTAACGGTGCAAAGTTATATCATATGATTAAGCTTATGCAACTATTGGCTATAGACGCACAACCTCAGGTAGCACACATAATATTATTTAATTCTAATGTAGGGCACAATATACATATAAGGGCCTTATTTATCATATACTTGTATAAGAATAAAAAAACCTGTTAGTACAGTATAATTTACATGCTAAAAGTATAGTTTAGCTATGTATTTGCTATAATTAACTTACTATTGTTTATTTGGTAAAAAGTTTAGATTAGAAAGCATACTATTAACAAGTTGAACCTAGACAAGATATCTTCTAGCTCATTATCTCACCAAAGGTAGGTGTTGCTTATTTATGCTTCACTTTTTTTATCGAATATAGTTTAATTTGATCAAGATAAAATAACTTAGAGACCTAGAATTATCAATCTACTAATAATTATTTCAATTATTTGGTTAAACGCTATCAGCATGATTTTAAGCTCAGGTCTGGTGCCACTTAGGCATGGGCTCTGATTGACCTTGTGTTGATAACTCACGAATCTAGCCTTTTATCTTTAGTGCTATCTTATTTTCAATTACTAAACCCACTTCAATTATCCACAATTTGGGCTAAATATATTAGGACAAATATGGCTTAATTTACAGCTCAAAGCGGTAAAACTAAATAGTTTAACTTATCTCGAATTCAATACTGTAAGCACAGATATAACTTAAATTTACTCTTGTTTAATACCGGTGATAAAAAAGTATACAAAGATATAATTGTAACAAATATAGCTTAGAAGATATGATCCAGTCGAAGCATATCACTTATTATAACTTCCCATCATTAGTAAAGGTAATCATGTGCGTCTAAAGCTGCTCGCAATTTCCGAAATGTGTCTATAGGGAACCCGCAATGAGTGCTAAGCACAGAAGCTAAAAATAATTATGGTAGTTGCGACAAGTGCAGAAGAAGCATTAAAAATTATTAGAGCCGAATTTTATTGATGTCTCTTCGAGTAAAGCTTGCGAAGGTGAAGTTAAACGCAGAATCAACGAAAATAGCAAACACTTAATAAACTCAAGCCATAATATTATAAAGTATAGAATTAGAGCTATAAAAAATATACCGAGATGTTAGTATGCAAAGTAAAATCGATTCAAAAGATTGGAATAACTTGTTTGCGCAAAATGTAACTTTTAGTTTAAGTTATATAAAATATAAAACTTTAACAGAACCAGATATTAAAAGATGATAGCTTAAAGACAAATAAGAACATTCAGGTACTGCTTCCAACAACAAGAGCCAAGCAAATAATCCAGTCGGCCCTTGGGCAAGTAAGCGATATAATCAAATAAAAACTAATTAAACGCTACTAAATGCCACTGAGACAAAGAAGAAACAAAATTTTAAAGCAGATATACTAATCTAATGCTAAGCAATAAAACTATTCAATGCCATTCTACTAAAAGCTTGGAGATAATTGACAACTTTGAGCAACTTTAACAAGCAGTAAAAGTAAGATTTTATGAAAGAATCAAACGTAAAGAGTAATTTACTCTATTATGGCCACAACTAAAGATGCCATAAAAAACAACTAGATGAAAATCAAGCTCTTTAATATATAACAAACAAACCTTTAATACGCTATGTTGCTTACCGTACCATAAGTTAAAAATCTGTCACTAAAAGTGTTTACTGAAAAAAGATCTTATAAGGATAAGGTGGAAACTTCCGCTTAAACAAAGCAGTGGTAAATGAGAGGCAGCCCACAAAAATTAACATGAGGAAGATGGAAACTAAAGACTGAAGTAGTGGTGTCTTGATTTTAGGCGTTTGAGATCCAAGCAGTATAATGGCAAGGGTGGCAACTCCATCTAGAAAATCAATAAAAGTTTCTATGTGATCCTTACAGACTGCAGCAACTATCTGGCTTTCAAGTCCATATTGCTCTTGGAAACCACCAGCAAACCACTCCACAGTTCCACCGCGACCGTGACTAACATAGCTGGCTCCTCTAATAGAGTTCCACATTTGGCCTGAAATCATTGTTAAGATGAAAACCTGTAGAATAGTTCAATAGGGTGATGCGATGTAAAACTACCAAAGAAGCAGATGCCCAGGACTTCGTGCTATATGCCACAACTTTAAGTCTCTTAAAGACCAAATAAGACAAAAGTACAATTATAGCTCCAGCTGCCACGTTTAATCCGAGTTTTTTATAGTCAACGGGCCTGGTATACGGAATCTAATTGTGCTGCATTAAAAATTTTACAGAACGTATAAAAGTACTTTGATATCTAAAGTAGCTTCTAAGGTTCTGATGATATCTTCAGGCTGAGTCTGACTATCAAATTAAAATTTCGATATGTATTTAAACCTTACCGTCCTATTTGCTTAAGTTCCACGTAAGCAGGGTTATTGGAAGTCTTCTCGCTCGCCGGAAAAAGATAAAGATTGGGCGCAGAAGTAACTTGATACTATACTATTAAAATGTTGCTAATTCTAGAGCTTACTTTTTTGAAAACATTAGGAGCTTTGGAGTAGTCTAACGTAACAAAGTACAGCTTATCTTTTTCAGGAGTTTTCTGCCACGCACCTGAAACTGTCTTAAGCATCCGTTCAAAATGCTAAAGGAAGGTTAAGATTCTCAAACCAATAAACTCAATCTTACTGGCAAGCGCTGCAATCAAAGCTTTTCAAAACAGTGAATTGAGCCAAAACGGCATGCTTTCGAGGGGTTTTAACCAGTTCATAGAAAATTTCATCGGTAGCTTGAATTAACCCTTCATCAGTGGCAGCATGAATTTCATGGAGAAACTTATCGGAAAATGAAGCCACAAAATTGTTTCCTAACAAACCCGCGAAGCTTAAAAGCGCTGCCAAAGCATTCAATCTAAGAAACCACATATGATAAATAACACCTATGGATTTATTAAACAAGGTAATGTTCAACTTTTAGCATGCGATGCTGCCTTATTTCTAAGGTGTCTCGCAGGCGACGAGTCTCTTTTTAATTGGATAATTTTTAGCCAGCAGCAAGGATGGCGTACCATGAAACCATTGCTCAAATTTACTTTTTCCAACTTATCTGGTAGAGCACAGACCAATTAAAATGAAAGCATCGAGCAGGTTTAACCCTGAACTCCGAATAGAATTTAGACTTTAGCTTTAGGTTAGGCTATAATAAAAATTTGATTTAATAAAATTTAAATGAAACTCTCAGGCTTTCCGTGCTTTACTGTTGGCAATACAATAGTTTAATTTTTTCTAAAGGTTATCTCTTTTTGTTTTGGTTACCAAAGTCTATTAACTTTTTGATCTAATAGTCAAGATTTACTACCTTCTTAGTTTTTCTATCATTGGTATAGTTTAATCTAAATTTACAAATATCACTATAAGCTTATAATATATACCTATTCTCTTTAAACAGCTAAACTATCATTAGCATATCAAGTATTCTATGTTAAAAATCAAACCTTTCTGAAATATTAGTTTCAAGAGTTATCAAAATTACCTATTTTGATTACCAAATTCATGTTAGTAACCATAAGAATAAGCTTCTAAGGCTAAATTATTATATTTTTCTATATAATTTATTTTATACTCTTTAAGTTTTGGTTATTATTTCAATAGATTCCTATATTATATTATCATTAGCTGCTTTTATATTTTGGATTCTTTTAATATTGATGATAGGAAGATAAATAGCCTAATCAGCAATTAAAGCTAACTATTCTCTAAAGCAAGTTCAAGTTTACATTTTTAAACTGTAAATGGTGTTAGATTTAGACTATAATTTCCCAAGATTATCTAAGATATAAAACTATTACTGCCAATTAATACATCTAAAAATAAATACTATTCTAAACTTCTAAATTTATTTGAGGTGGGTCAAGGGGGAGTGACATAGTCAGGATGGGTGTCACACTATCACCCCTCATGACACAGGTTCAGATCCCATCATGGCAGAAATTGTATTTCTGTGCCAAGAGGATATTGATACATGTGGATCTGTGCACCATACCTTGATCTGACCAAGTGAATTAATGAAGTTATATTATATAATACTGGCCTATCAGAACATGTGCAGGAAGGTTTCACCCCCAGTACTTGGGTTCTGTCCTCCACTCCTATATTTTCACTCCCTACTCCCTAACCCTTCTATCAGTGCATATATTTGTTCCAAGGTCAGCTCAACTCAAATAAAATTAAAATATTTAAGGTGGGCTGATCTGGGGACAATACTGCACCAATTGGGGGAAATCAAGTTAATGGGTAAGGAGGATAAAACTCAGGAAACTTCTATGCATGGCATTCTTGTAAGCCAGGAATTCCATAAAATGCCTTGCTATTTGCTATTTTAGTTTAGGGCATTGGTGCACAAGGCCAAACAGTCATAATCATCCCCTACCCAAAGTTCATTTACTAGGATTAAACTCAGGAGGAAGTAGTCATTGAGTTCATAATTCAATACTGGGGTACCCTCCCACCTAATAATAAATATTATTAGAAGAGAAGAAAATTTGTTTTTGATTTTTGGTCTAACATTTTATGAAGTCTTAGATTTATTGCTACTTCAGTTTTTCTGTGGAAAGGTGCACATGTGTTATATAATAAAATCATTGTTTTCAAAATTGGTGGTCCACCTATTAAATTCTGGATGGTTGGTCATAATTACTAAAATACTGTGTCTAGAAAATAAAACATTATAACTATATGAAAGTCAACTGTAAATCTGGAGAACCTAATTTTATTGTAGATTTAAGAGGTTTTTATATTAAGTAATTTATAATTATAAATTGCAGTCCTGTAGCATGCAGAGAACTAGCTAATTGGGACAAAATGAATACAAGTTTTGGTGCATATGCTTGCATATGTGGATTCTGCAAGAACCTCCTGTTTTCATGACACTCCCCCTATTCATTTTAGTATTAATAGAGTTTTAAAAAATTTCCATTATTGGTAGATTGGTAGGGCACTACATTGAGAGTCTCTAAGGCATAATTACCATAGGGGAGGACTTTGGAAACATGGTAGTGTCCTTTATAATGGTGGATGTCTTCTTTGAATGGAAGTTAATTAATTCATTATGATAAAGAAGCTTAATCTCCAACAGTGTAAACTTAATGGAATTAAAGTTGGTTTTCATAGTTGTCTTCCATTTTCTTGGTATGTTTGGTATAAGGTTTTGAGCACTGATTTGTCATTAGTGGTGATTGGGTAGTTGATTGATATTGAAAAGTTGTTTGATTAAATGTTTTGGGTGAAATTGGACACTAATAAGTAAATCATAAGTGGTATGTTTAATAGTGGTATGAATTTTGGTGCTGTAGACTCAAAGTATTGATGGAAGGCATTTAGGCCATTTCTCAGGGTTATGGTAGTACTTCTTCCAAGGCATGATGAGAGTTTGGTTGAAGCATTTTGTTAAACTGTTACATTAGGTTGTAGGAAGAAGTAAAAGAATGTTTTATGTGGACTTGTTTGATCATCTTCTCGACCATCTTATTGTTGTGCATGGATTTGTCATATAGAATGGTGTAAGGTATTCTGTACATGGTGAAAGTGTCTTCATATGAAAATCAGGTGATGGTCACTGCATCGGAATGTTAGATTGCTTTAGCTACAGGCCACATGGAAAAATATTTGGTTGTGACAAGAATGTATTTGAACCCATCAGAGGCAACTCTAAGTGGTCCCATAAAAATTGATACCCCACATTTCAAACAATACAGTAGTGACAATTGAAGTTGAGGGGATTTTGAGTTTGGGGCGATGCATCAAAAATTTGGCAAGTGTGACAGATGGTGATATAGTTAAAGACATTGAAATATGCGTTAGGCCACCAGTAAAAGGCATATAGTTGAGTTCAGATTGCTTGTCTTTTTGAAATAGCCTGAATCATCATGTGCTTATTTCATGCATTGCATTATTTTGCCTTTTGGCACTACATGGGTGACTGATCCTTTGGTGCAAACATCAAAAAATTTTAAAGTCTAAAAACTTGGTGCAACAATTTTTAACTTTTTGATGTTGTTGATGCCTTTATCTACATCAAACTTGTTTAGAAACTTACATATCTGTATGCACTCCATTTCAAGGTCAATACCCCCTTATGGAAGATTGCAGAGTTGGCGAGATTATTCAGGATATGGGAAAGGCCATTGGCCACAGTTTTTAATTTTCCAGGAATGCGGATAAATTTCAATTTAATTTCATTAGTTCATAGTGTAACATAGCACTATCCATTTGGGATGGGGTTGTTGAATAGGAAGGACACCATGGAGTTGTCTTTGAAAACGGTGATAGGTCTGTCCAAAACACATTATCAGAATTTTCCAAGGGCAAATACCATGACAAGGATCTCTTTTTTGTGTGCAGAGTAGTTGATTTTGGCTGGGGCAAATCTTTTTAGGTATATTTTATAGGCAGGTAGGGGTTAACTTTGAGTTGAGTGAGAATAACGCTGTGGGCAAGGTCACTGGTATCTGTGAATATAAGTAACTCTTCCTCAAAGTTTGAAATATTAAGATGACTAAACAAGTCATTGAATTTTTGAGGGCCTATAAACTGTTTTTTATTATCTGAAAATTTCCATTCAGTCCCTTTTTTTGCAGGTGGTAAAGCAGACCGGTGAATTTACTAAAGTTTGAGACAAAGGCTTGAGATATTTTTTGGTGCCCAGGAAGCTGAGTAGTTCAGTCACATTTTTTAGTTTGGGCTAGGAGACAACAATTTTACTTTAGATGGGTCTGTGAACTTGCCATTTAGGGTAGTACATATCTGAATAGTTTTAATTTCTGAGTGCACAGCATGGAATTTTGAGCCATTAATACTGAGGTTGTATAGTTTATGCAAAAAGAGCTGATTTGAGGCCACTTAATTGTTGCTGAAAGTTTGGTGATAAAAGGTAATGTCATTAAGGTACACGGTAACACATCAGTTCAAAAGGCCTCATAATATGTTGTTCAAGACTTTCTCTAAGGTGCGCGGTGCGCCAGTGAGTCCAAAGAACATTATGGTGTACTTAAATTGTCTAAATTTTGTCATGAAGGAAGTATTGGGGACGGATCCTTTATCAACTCCCAGTTGATAGTATCTGGAGAAAAGATCAATATTGGTAAAATACTTCATACCCCCATGGAGTTCAATATATCTGAGATAAGTGGAAGGGGTATGCGTTTTTCGTTTACTTTTTTAATCAGGATTTAGTCAATGAACATTCTGAGATTACCTTTTTTAGGTATAATGACAATGGAAAGGCCCAGGGTGATTGAGAGGGTCATATGAATCCGCTGACTAAAACTTTATTTGAATTTTACCTTAACAATTTTTTTGCAGGCTTAGGGAAGTCAATAGGGCTTTTGGCTATGGGCGCTGCATTTCCTACATCTATGTGGTGAGATCCTAGGGTCAAAAAAGGCACGTTGTCACCATCATGGCGGATATTTTTATGGTACTGTTTTAAATATTGGGTTAACTGAGTTTTTTGGGGGTTTGTTAAGCTCAAGTTAAATTTGCTTGTCTAATTTGGAACAGAGGTAGGTCACAATTTGGGTGGGGCATTATTTTTGGGCATCAGCGTTGAGTAGGAGATCTTGATGGGTTTCAGCTGTCATCAGTGTGGATATAACACTGGTCACTCTCAAAGTTTGCTTGGATGACGAGATATTTCAGGGCCTGGTGGAGTAGTAACATGAGGAAATGTTTGTGGTCAAAAAAAATTTATTGATGGATCTGATTAACTCAGCAATATCAACAAGTAGAGTGAATACTTGTCCATAGAAGGCTTGTTGGGTGCCTCCAGCCATGAAAAACACCAGGTCGCTGTGTAGTATGTCCTCATAGCCAATATCTAGGAGGAATTTCTTAGTTACAATGTTGGAGGATGAGCCAATGTCTAAGATTACTGAAAAGATGTAACTGAAAAGTGATCCAACGGTGCATGGTACACCATTATTACTGAATAGGGTTTCTTGGGGTTTTGCTGTGCCAGGTCTGAGTTGGGTCATTCCAATTGCTTGATGAAGATATTGACAGAGAGCAGGACTGGATTTTTAAAGGTCTCCAAGGCTGACAGGGATCTTGTTGTCTTTAAAGATTTTTGTAGTGAAAATTCCTTCAGGCTGATATGAGGGAGGTATGGGTCAATTTTTTGCGAGTTGTTAAGATAGGCAAATAAACTAGGTGCCAACTTCTTCTGCATGGTGTACACTCTGAGGTGCATCTTGGTTTAGGACACAAGATTGATAAATTTTTATGTAATAGGTTGAGTTTATAATGGATGTGTCAGTGCAGTTTGGTGTGGAGCATTTCCTGAATGGGTTGCTCACAGGGCAAGTAAATTTTGGTCCAGTTCAAAGTTCTTGGTGAAGATGGGAAGAGACAACTGGTCCCAGTTCTGGGCTTAATGGCGCGACTCATCATATTCTTCCATGGGTACTCCAGTGGGTACTTGCTGATTTCATTTTACTGCATTCAAGAGATCTTCAATTTGTATTTTTTAATGGGTTCTGAAGTGCACATTTGAGTATTTTGAACCTCGTTTTTATTTTTCAGAGTCATAAGCTTCCATTAGCAAAAGTATTTGATTTTAGTCAAGATTTTGGGGTGGAGCCTCAATGTAATGTTTGGGTTTTTGTTGGATAGTACAGGTGTCACAGCGGTAAGGTTGTTGCTGCATGTAGTTCACTTGCTGATGTCAATTTTGTAGCTGCTTGATTTTGACAAGGTGGTCAGTTTGGGCATGGGCAATTGAGGTTGACAACTTTACAATGGAAAGATGTCATGTGGCACTGGCGATGATTGTGACTGGGTTTATTGCAGTTGTGTAAACACATGTTATTTTAGGGGGACCTGTCCCTGGACCATCATTATGAGATTTTTCAACTGTTCTGAAAGGGTGGAAACCTCAGAAGTCATTTCAGAAGGCAAGGCGATTGGCTTCATTTTAGGGATGATTTTATCTCAAGGGACATTCTCAGTTAACTGGTAATCTTCAGGTTCCTTAGCTCATTTTGGTGGTTAGATGATAGGTGGCCTTAATTTTGCCAGGCACAAATGCATTGTTGACATTGCAGGCTGTGCAATCAGCACAGCGTTTAGGTAGAGTTCCTCCAAAGCATCAAGGAACTTGTTGATAAGTTGGAGGTCCTCGTCCTTGGTGTGGCAGTTGCCATCCTGGTACCACTTTCCTACCAGGTCTTCAAACGTGTCCAAGAAGCGGCTCAAATTTGGGTAGTTCTTAAAAGATATGGTGGAACTTCTCACATAGCTGAATCTTGGAGAGGTGGGACTTGGCGCAGGATCAGTCCTGCCAGTTGACCCATGAGTTGAATGGTTCATTGGTACAGTGCCAGCATTGGGTGGTACTGGTAAGGAGGAAGTAACCATCCTGGAGTCATTGATTGGAAAGGTTGTTGCAGTTGCCCCTATGCATTGTAGGCTGAGAGCCATTGTTCTATTGGTCCATTGTCAAATTTGGACAATGATTGGCGAGTACACTTATGCATGATAGCCATTGCGGTCTTCTCAGATGAGGCTGCCCCATAGTATGTGGGGGTTCTGATTCATATTGGCAAGATCACCAATTTTTCATGGAGTTTGGCTATCTTTGGGTTTTCCACGGCAAGATGCATGTGTGGTGCATGATAATTTGTTGTTAAGATTGGCGGTACACCAAGTGGATTTTGGATGGTTGAGCATAATTACTAAAGTACTGTTGAGAAAATAAAATGTTATAACTAAATGGAAGTCAACTGTAAATTTGAAGAACCTAATTTTATTGTAAACTTGAGGGGGTTTTATACTAGGTGATTTATAATTATAACTTGAGGCTCTGGTGGCATGCAGTGAACCAGCAAATTGATACAAAATGAATAAAAGTTGTGGTGCAGATTATTGGCATGTGTGGAATCTTCAAGAACCTCCTATTCTCATGATAATGTGTTACTTAATCTATCGCCTTGCATCTTGATATGTTAGATAGTATCTATTCTGAATAATGGTGGATATACAAATGGTAAAAACTTGCCACTACCATCTGGATGTTTATGGGTTCAATTCCTACACTTGGCTAGACTTGATATGTTATATTTGTCCTAAGGGTAATTCACTAATACTTTTTCTTCAGTTTAGCCTTGCAGAGTAGAGTTTTAGTCTATAGATACTTATAAAATATTGAACGCAGGGTGGTTATATATTTGGTTAAAATTACTTTTTAATATTTTTTATTAATAAATTAAAATACTATACTTTACATTTTACTAGCACTTTTGAGCCTATAGTAAATATTATTGTAGGTGATATAAATTTTATTTGAGGTGGGCCAACCTGAGGATGATACCACACCAATAAAGGGAAGTGAAGAAAATGGGAAAGGAGGATAAAACCTGGAAAACCTCTATGTGCAGCGTATGATAGGTCAGGAACTCCATGGACCACCTTGCTATTTGCTATCTCAGTTGAGGGGCATTGGTGTGCAAAACCAACACAGTCATAATTGTCCCCTACCCAAAGTCCATTACCAGGATCAAACTTGTGGAGGCAGTGGTAGAGGGTCCATACTCTACCACTGGAGTATCCTCCCCTTATTGTAGGTGATATAAATTAGTTTATCTAGGTGTATAATGACTCTACTTATTATAGATTACTATAAATTATCTAACAAGTTATATATTTGTGGTAGAAAACTACCTTACACTCTTATTTTATAGAGCATATGATAAGGATATAAAAACATAGGCAAATATCTTATAAGATTATATGAGGCATTATGGTATGTGAGGAGAATTTCACCTTTACTTAAGACTTGTTATTACCAAGAAATGTTTACTGTCCTACTAAAGCCCAGAGCCTTTAAATAACAGTATTGATGAATAACTTAAATTTAGTAAGACTGAGATTACTGATAAGGATAGTATAATAGACACTAGAAGAGCAGTTAAATGTTACTAATCTATTTCAGAACTCTGATTAATCATTTGCTTTTAAATTATTAAAAATGATATAGATGACTACTTGTTTATTCCAATTTGGGGCAAAATTAAATGATAATCTGAGTAAAAAGTAAAAATTAAAATATTTTTTATATGTTTATAATAAATTTATATTGTTTAGATATGTCAGACTATTTAATTGGTAAAATCAGTGCTCAAAAAAGCAGGTAATTGTAATATTAGCTTACAATATTAGATGACTTCTATCATGATAAAGTTGATCAACAATTAAGTTTCTAGTAGCCCAACTTAATCATTAGTACTTTTCTAAAAATTTTTGGAAAACTTTTGGCATGGGATGTGGTTTGGGTTTCTCATATTATGCCATCAGATACTTATATGAAGATAAATATTATTATTACAAAAGTAAGCTTGTTAAGAAATTGTTTAGTATTAGATAGTAAATACCCTATATATAAAGGCATAGATCAACAACGGTGGTCAAATCTATAAAATTTACCTTTAGCAATAACACTGTTATACCAATTAAGGTTTTTTTATTCTTCTTATATTATTTGTATGCTCTAGAATTTTTATGCATCAGAAGTACATTAAACAGTACTCAGAAAAAATAACTTAAAAGACGCAGTAAAAATAACCTTTTATTTCAATTTCTATTTAGGTACACCAGTTATAAATAGAAATTTAATCTAAATATAAATCATTCAATTTTTTAATTTTCTATTTTATCTTTTTACCTGATCACATACTAGACTCTCCTAATGCTCCTTATATATATTTTTTATAATTACTATATTTTGATGTCATGGGAAAATCAAAAGGGCCAGATACTTGTTTAACTCATATTATCTTCCTTTTTATTTTTTAAAAACAAAAGAAAAATCACTTGCATAGGTATTTCAGTTCTAGCTGAACCATAAGTTATAGATAGACTTTTGGTAATAATATATTGAGAAGAAATTTTAATTTTTATAAGCCAAAAGTTTTTAAAATATCTGTGATCTTTAATTGCCATTTTATATTCAGAATCAAACATTTGACTAAATCACTAAGAAAATAATCATCATCAAAATCTAGGTCTTTAAAACATATAAAATCATTATATTATCTGATTTGGATATGCTATACTAAGTCAACATAAAGCTTAATAGTAAAACTGTAAAATGAACATATAGCCTGATACTATAAAAGAAAGTTCAATATTGCATTAATTTAATTTAAGTCCTATAACTAAACTTTTAAGTCACTAAAAAAGAAAATTTATAGCTATGAGTTGATTACTTGAAGTCATATATTGAATATAAAGAGAGAATAGCATGATCTGGATCATAAACTAAAAAGTATAAAATAGAACATAATTTGGTAGAATTAATTCTTCAGGCTAATGAAAGTTACATTCTATGGATTAAAAGGTTTTATATGGCTGTTATAGTCCAATGTATAATTTTACTTTAAAGGTATAACATTATTACAAAAATTCTGTAAAAATGTTTCTTTCTCTCTATTTTAATTAGTCACCACAAAGTAAGACTTTTCATATTTATTGCTTTATGATGCTTTAAAACTGTTTATTTAGAATGTCACAATATTATATGCATATATTTAAGTATAATTTATTATAGAATCTATCTTATACTATAAAATTTGCATTTTGTTAGATTTATTATTATTGACTACTATACCTACATCTGTTGAGATATTTGGATCTTAATATGAAGATAAGCAAATACATAAAAACAATAAAGAAAACATAAAACAGGATAAGCATTATTTGCTTACTTATAGAAGATTTCTTACTTAGGTAGTCCTTTTAATTGTTACACAACAGGAAAAACAACAAAAAAACTTCATATGAATAGAATTTTGTTAAGATCATTACATAGTGTTTAGAAAAGCTCAATAGTTATAATTAATTTCTCACCTTTGGAAAAGATACCCTGCAATAAAAATCAATCTTTAAAGAGAGGCAAAATTAAAAAATCTGTCAGCCAGCAACTTGTCAATATAGGCTCATTAATAGCGGCAACAACCAAAGTAATTTGATACCTGGTGATGATAATGATTGAGTCTCATTTATAGCTGACAACAACCAAAATGGTTTTATAGCTGCTAATGGTGATTATAATAAATTTTCAGCTGCTGACAACAACTGAATTTTGATACTCATTTCAATATTGATCCCAAAATGAATTCCTTGAACATACATTGTCACAAGATTAGCATAATACCAAATCAAGTGAGCAATTAATTTCAAAGAAGCAACCATAAGCACCTGAAGAGCCACAAATGTCACTAGAAACATGTGGAGTACCATAACAATTAGAACGTCCATAAGTAAACCATGAACTCCATGATACAAATTAAAAGTTAAACCAAAAAGATCAAAAAGAATCAGGAATTTGGCATCTAGAGACTCTGTAACCAAGATGAATGTACAGAACCTGTCATGGATTATGCTAATTAGAGCATTCTGGGCTTCCAGTCTGGGTGAGCGACAACTTAGAGAAAAGCCTATAATGCCAGTGACATAGCGGGCCTGTTAACTTGTAGAAAGGACGCCCTATGATTCTGTGAGGGTAGTAAAAGTTTAGTAACGTACAAAAGGCCCCATAGTAATTTAAATGGCTGCAATAGGGGCAGCTGCAGGTCTTGCTGGGGCAACTTTAAAAGGTGGGGTAGGAAGTGAGAATGACCATTCCCCATAATCGGCAGTTTCTGGCCTTCAATACTTATACCAAATTCTCCTGGTGCACCATCATATATTTTTAAGTTATTAGGCTCACTAGGAGGTGATGATTAATGATAGTAATGATCAGAATCACTAATCAAATCAAATTTGGTTTGATTCAAACACTTTGAGCTTAGGAACCATCTTGCAGTTGGTGGGGTGCATTGAATTTCTGATCAGAGTCAGAAAAGGTGTTAAAACGATAGATCATTTATTTATGCAAACTGGGGTTGATTTTCCATGTATTGTTGCTCCAGGTGATCAGGAGACTGAGTGTATTCTCATGGTTGTAAGGATAGGCATTTGTGCCCAAAGATGGTTACTAAAAATAGAAGGGTTGGAAGGGCTTATAGTGTCAAGGTTACACCAAAACAGTGGTGGGTCAGCAGGGTGAGGTAGGCAGATTTTGATTGCCTTCATATGCGATGGAATGAGAGGCTTTTTGTTGGCTAGATCACACTGAATTAGTGGTGGGTCAGTGGACTGAATATGGCGAATTTGTTGGCCTTCTATTGCAGAGGATAGAGAAATAGTCTGGAAGTGTAGCTTGTAACGACTTCATTTAGTGTGCAGCAAGCTGCTGGATCTATGATTAGAGTGCTTATTCTACAATCATTGGGCCCAGAAATCTGATGGCGGCATGTTTAACCAGATTTAAAGAGAAAATGTTAAGAAATTAACAGACTGGTGGAGTTACAGAGATCAGTAAATTGAGATTTTACTATAAGCCTAAGTAAAAGAATGAACTGAAAACTGACCCTAGGATGGGCAGTTGTCTTTTATAATTGGTGGTGGGGGAAGGAATTGAGGTGAGGGCTTGAACTGGGCTGGATGACGTGCTCTCTTGGCTGGTCCCCCTAGGTTGAGGTTTTGAAGAGCAGTCTGGGCTTGAGGGGTTGTCAGATAGCTTACATATTAGGTCAGAATCTCTGCCAAAAGAACTTTTGGATCTGCAAAAGGTACTCTGATTGATACAAACTTGAGCTTATTTTCTTGAATCATATGCTTAGATTAATTGGCTTTCAAAGGAGTCAATTTTGATTAATGATTTAAATTAAAAAATCTGGAACAAACTTTCAACTCAGATCAGCAATTAATGACCCAAAACCTCATATTTCATGACCTGAACCAGTTTTTCTACCTTGAGAGGCAGCTCCAAGTTTTGAAGCCAAATTTCAAAGTAAAAAGGGGTGAGGTATGATAGTGTGGTGGTCAGATGAGGGGGTCTTCTTAGTGGCCTCTGACCAGAGCTACTTCCCTACAGACTCCTTGATCTTATCTACAAGGCAAAAAGCAGGAAAGGGGGTACAGTAAGGGGATCTTTGGTGCCAAAGAAGTGACTAACACTCATCAACAACATGAGACAAGTCACCCAGTTGCATCAAAGGCCCTTCAGGTGCCTTTAGCCCCTTTTGAGTCTATATATGAATTTCCCACAATCTAACCCAATAGATTAGATATCCAGACTTATGGAATTGCATATTTAAAAACATTTGAGAATTTATCAAATGATTGCTAGTCCAATCAGATAAACCCAAATTCTTGCACTTACTAAATAATTCACTTTAGATATTCTAAAATAAGTAAAGTTTATTTCCAAAAGTATCTACTCAAATTTGTTATTTAATCTAGTTTGGGTTTGATAAAAGTAGTATAACTCATGGAAGAGTTAACCTCAGAGGTTCAAGACTTAGCTTAACTGACAAGTAGAGGCTGAGAAAGTTCCAGAATGTTTTAGAGAAGACATCATTAAAGTCAATATAAGGTTCAACTTAGGTTAAATGCTCTTATGTCATGAGTAAAAGTTTTTATGATAAAGAATAACAGACCTTAAAGTTAAATGACATTGTACCCTGTGAGATTCAAAAAAAATTATCAAATCTGGACCATACTATGGCATCATCATCATATGAGCAAGTGGGGTTGAGATACAATAAGTGGTACTCAATACAGAGGGAATTTTTAAGTGATTGTAGAGAGTTCAATAGAGATATAATGGAATTGTACCATGGAGATGAACTCCCAAAAATAGAGACCTTGAGAGATTTATTGGATAGATCAATAAAGTGAAGTGACAATTAGCTGAGCTGTTAAGAAGTAGACTACATTCAGAAGCGTGCATAAGAATTCAGTGGAACAATTGGATAAAAGAGTTTTATTTTTGAAAAAAGAGAACAATGAGAACTTCCAAAGTTTAAATATGTTTATCAGCAAGCTTGAGTGCCACAATGATCAGCTGAATTAGTTAAATCATGAGATTGATAACAAGAATGTGCAGCAACATCCATCTCACCAACGCTTACTCAGCTAAGAGAGCTCACAATCAGTACTGGCACCCCTTTACTGATTACTATACCTTTATGGCAATTTATATCACACAATGAAGAAAAAACTTTAGGCCATTTATCAAGACTATATACACTCCTGGAGAGAAACTATAGCAATATATCTTTAGATCTAAAGAATAGCATGGATGGATCAAGCAATAAGCAAAAGGCTAGCCATGTTCAGGGATATGAACAGAGAAACTCAAAAAGTTCTTGGAGCCTATCTTTGACTCACTATTATTGGGCCAACTGTAAAGAGATCCTCATCTTTGAATTCACTAGTGTTCAAGACAACCATAATATTAAACAAGAGTTTTTTACCATGAAATGTGGGAGAAATGAGTCGTTGTGATAAAGAAAATTGTTACTATCTCAAAGCACATCGGCTTTAGACCACTGGTGCATTGGGTTAGTCACCATGAAAAAAATTTGATCAGCCTTATAGAATCACATTCCTCAACTCTTTCTGCACATGTACTTAACCATGAAACCAGGCAAATCTTTGAAGGTTACTAAAATAAACTAGTTTAATATTATCAAAACTGAATATAAGACTGCGTCTAAGCATCAAGGACATTAAACGCGCCACTATAGTTGGAAAGCTGTAACATTGATCAGAGTTGTACTGATAAACTGAAAAGAGAGTCTATCAGCCCATTAAATGGAAATATCAAACCAAGACATGTTCAAGTGCAATAATTGCCAATAAGAAGGATATTTTTGAATTTTGTTCAAATTTAAAAGTAGAGGATAAGGATGAACCAAAAGAAGAAGTCAGATTAATTAGTTAGATGGTTCAATACAAAAACATAGTTGATAATGACAATCTAGTTTAAGGGTAGAGTCAGGTTACTATGTGATGGGAGCCCAAAAAAAGTGACTTCACTTACCCATTTGTGACCAAAAAGCGAACTTATGAGCCATCCGAGAAATTCTACTTAGATCAAGCTTTAAAGCATTTCATATTGTTGACACCATAGCAGATGGAGAAATTTTAGTTGACACTACCTATAAGAATATTTACAAAGATATGGTGAATTACTTATCCTTGTTAGTAGTTTTAACTCCCTGAAGAGTTAGGAGAGTCATGCATACCATGATTTTAATACTCACTACAGGAATTATGTTAATAAAGAGATTTACAAAAGTAAAAAAAGTTAAAAGGTAAAAACTTTAGTTTTTAGATGTCTGTGCATCTGTAAACTTCATGTCATCCAAACTTATATAAAGATTGAAGTTTGATCCAGACACTTTTTATCAAGGCAAGTTTTAAATGCCAGGACTGGTTTAACTAAAAGTTTTAGGAGCATATTCCGCACTACCATTGCAGTTTTAATGGATCAGAATTGTCCATTTCAGCTGTGGTACTTGGAATTAGCCATTGTGCTTTTACACATAGGAACTCAGCTCTTAGTAAAGTTATGAAAAGTATTCTAAAATTATAAACATTATTTTTTTAATAAATAAATTTTGTTATAATTCTAAAATGATGAGAAAAAGGATTGAAAGATATAAAGTATGCTTTTTGAGGAAAGACCATTCAATTTATCCAGTCAACTGTTTATAAACCAAAGGACAATTCAACTACATTATAATGTAGAAGATGAGTAAATACTTATATCATATGTCAATAAAAATAGATGTTCAACCAGGAGAACAGAAGGTATTTTATTTAACTGAGGTAAGCCGACCAGGGGACAGACATTGCCAAATATATGTGAAACTAAGAGAATAACTAAGAAATATAAAAATTGGGCACCCCAGGGTACTCAAGTTACCCCTGTTGCCAGCGGGACTGCCAGGTATGGGGGTTGGTGCACTACTCTGAGGGGGTTTCCCCTGCTATGGAGCAGGTGTGAAGGAAAGGGTCTGTGTGGAGGAACCAGAGTGGGAACCATGATTCTATGAGCGCTTTTTGTCTTGGTCTCATATATCCATAGAGCCAGGCTTGGAAGTGCTCTAGTAAGTGGACATGGAATCTGTTAATAATCCCATGAATGGTTGGGACTGTGCCCTTGAACGCATCTAATGCAATTGTGTGTATTGTCCACATTGCAATGGGTATTATTTGGGAGCGGAAGGTAGATGGGATTGGTGACTCGATATGGAGCGCAAAGATACTCTTTGATATCAAGAATTCCTGTTCTTTTTGAATCTTGAGCAGGCGTGCGACTTCCTGCCATATAGCTTTGGTTGGGGGGCATGTTTCTAGGCGGTGATGTAGGGATCCCTCCCTCCACATACTGCACATGTTTTGTGGAGGGAGTTGGAGCGGTCCGCCATCCTATAGGTCCTTCTCAAACAGCGCCAGGAGTTTGCTCTTATCCTTGGTTGTAGGAGAGGGTGGTGTGTCATTTTCCACATTGCTTTCTGTGTGGTTAAATCATAGGGAATGTCCAGCGTATCTAGGTATTCTATCCTAGCTATGCTTGGGGTTGTTGCGAGCATATCCCTCTGGGGGTGGTTTTCTGGGTTTCTTAATTTGAATTGGGGGCTGGGTTGTCCCCTTCCCTGTATAGTACCCATGTTCTCTATGGTCCATCCCATATGGCGGATAGTTTGGAAGGATATGTTTGAAATGAGGGGAGGTTCCATGCGGACCCATTGCAGTAGGGTGCTTGGCAAGGTATGAAAGTAGTCTGGGTGGACTATGTGGGTTGGTTAATTTGAGCGCCTGTGCAAAGTTAGTCCTTGCTGCTCTGGACCAACGTTGTTGCGGGAGGTCTGGAGCAAGGATTTCCTTTATCCAGGTACCTAGGATGTGATTGGCATGGCTCTCAAAATCTATTAGTCCCATGACTCCGCTTGAGCGTGGGCCAAATAGTGTTTCCATCCGTATAGGAGGGTGAGAGCCAGGCCACAGCCAGCCCTGGATAAGCGCGCAAATTGAGGTTATAAAGGTAGGTGAGAAGGCTATCGCATGGGCTTGGTACCACAGTATTGGGAGGATGAGCGAGTTAGCAACTGTAACTCGTCCTGTTAGTCCTGGGGTTCTCCCCTTGAGGGAGACTACGCGTTTGGATACCCGTTGTAACAGGTTACTTTCCATTGTCTTATTAGCATATCCCCCTGATTCTAGCCAGATTCCAAGGTGTCAGACAGGAGTGGTGGTGGGAGGTGTTGCAAAGGGTAAAATAATTGGGTTTTTTCTTTGAGTGTTGGTGCAAGGTTCTGATGTTGTGGCCCAATTGTTTGTGTATTTGCTTAAGAGGATGATTTCTGTCTTCCTTTTGTTGAGCAATGCATTGCTCACCTTGGAGTATTCCTCTAGAGTGTGTTCCAGCTGTCGGGCATCTTCATTGTTTGCTATACCTGCTACGCAGTCATCTGCAAAGGCCAGTAACTTGACTGTTGGTTGTCCTTGTGCGGTTATCCCCATGAGATGTGAGTCAGTTACTCGGAGGAGCGGGTTAAAGCTGAAATTGTATAGCAGTGGGCTGAGGGGATCTCCTTGTTTGAGCCCTCTGTGTGGTTTGATATTGTTTGTTAGGAATCCAGGGCCACATACAGCCATGGTTGCAGATTCTGTTAGGAGCATCGCCCATTTTATAAATCTTGGTGGGAGTTTGAAGGCATGTAGACATTCTTTTAGGTATGGCCAGCTAACACGGTCATACGCCTTTTCCTGATCCAAGAAGACCAGGGCACCAGTTGCTTTGGATTGGCAAATGTTTGCAACAGGGTGTATGTTGTTCCAGATTGAACGCCCTGGTATAAACCCAAACTGGTTGGGTGATAGGACGTCAGATGCAATTGCGCCTAATCTAGCTTCTAGAATTTTTGTTAGAATTTTTGTGTCAGTGTTGGAGAGTGCAATTGGGCGCCAGTTGGCCAGGTCCAACTTGTCACCCTTTTATACAAGGTTATAACGTAGGATTCATGGCCTCCTGGTAATAGGCGTGTTTCCAACAAACTCTGGTTCATTGACGCCAATAGGAGGGGGGCGATTTGTTGAAAATATTTTTTGTAAAATTCGTAGGGTTTCCCATCAGGCCTTGGGCATTTCCTATGTGGTGCACCGCGAATTGTTTCCCAAAGCTCCTCCCGTGTGATAAGGGATAGTATATTGTAATTTAATGGTGTACTTTATATCTTGGCAGTTTTAATAAATTTTTTAATTTTTTGTGGATCTGTTGGCATATCACGATATAATTCAGTGTAATAGCGGTGTACTTCCGCCTTGACCTCCTCAGGGTCAGTTGCCACAGTGCCATTGGTATTGCGGACCTGTGTGCATGTGGTCTGGTTTCCACAGGAGTGGAATTGGCGGAAAAAGTATGTCAAACAGGTTTCGCCTTCCTTTATGAACTTACCTTTGTTCAATACTTTGATTCTGTGTTGGTGTTCAAAGATGAGATTGTTAAGTCGGGCTGAAATTTCTGCCCATTTGCATCCCCAATTAGGGCTATATCCAGATCTTGGAGTATTTATTTCCAGGTGGTCTAGTTCTGCCAAGGTACGCTTGATTGTGGCTGTGTCCGCAGTATACTTGCATGATGCAATATGTCAGGTTTTGTTGATTAATTCTTTTTTTGAAATTTTCCCATGTTCCGATGGGATCCAAAGTGAATGGGGCTGTGGATTCTGGGTTTGTAGCCTTGTTTTCAACCCACTCAGATATTTAAGGCAATCTTATATTTTCTGGGTGAAGCTTTCTCCAAGGTGAACATGTGTGTGGGATTGGGTTGGCGCTAACTGCACCGTAACTAATCAGTGATCAGAAAAATTGATCTTTTTTGTTGTAAATTTGGAGATTCTTGAGTGGTGGGATTGTGGGATGAGAATGTGGTCAATATGACTCATCGATATGAGCAGTACCTCACGTATGTTGGGCCTTGTCATATGGGGAAAAATTGGTGAATTGGGGGAAGAGCATCCTGTAAGCCAAGAGATGCCTTCATTGTGCGATATTCAATGTGTCCAGGTGGGTATCCCCTGGGATCAGGCCATCAATATGTACTGGGGTTATCCCAGCAGTTGAAATCGCCTAACATGATGATATCTGGTGGGAGGGTGAGAGTAGAAATTTTTTCAAATTTTTTTTTCTCTTGGTTGCAGTGCACGGTGCATAGATACATGCTAACGAAATTATTTCATCTTGGCATGTGATTGTTGCTACCAGGACTCGACCGTGCAAGTGTGATGATGAATTTGTAACTTTAAATTTTTTGTTGTTTTGGACTATCACCCCACAGTGAGACGTCCATACTGATTGTGATGGTGCAACCCTGGTTGACCAGGATTCTTCTTCCCCTTGTAGGCAGTGGGTTTCTTGGATGGCCAAGATGTCTACAAGAGTTTTTCGCAGGAATGCCAGATTTTTGGCTTGGGACGTATGAGCCCTGGCTCCCACGATGTTTAACGTCCCTATTGACACTGAGGTGCCCGTGGCGCATCAGGAGCGGTTGGGAGGACCCTCTGGTCCTATCCCACCGCAGCTCATTTTGGCCATGCTCCGCATCTGTACTCCAACTCTTTCACTGCCATTGTTGGTTCTCTTGATCTGACCCAATGATTCAAGGGAATTGTAGTTTTTTGCATTTGCGTCAACTTTTCCTGCACAGGTCTCATGTTGATTTGATGCAGGTTGTTGATTGGAATTTATATTTTTGAGGTTCAACTTTGTTGCATTGTGCACCGCATTTTCACCCAAATTGTGGTTGCATTGTTCCTCAGTATGTGCATGACTGATGACACTTTGTGGCTCAGTCTGGTTACTGTGAAATTTTGACCTGGGCATATTGTTCTGATTGGTTGGTTCAGTGAATATCTGAAATATCCTCCTGAATTTGTCCGTGGTTAATGGCAGATTCCGCATGTGCCGCCACTTCAGCTGCTGCTCTCTTGTGGGCTTTTTGTGCTGCTTTGCGCTGTTTACTTGTAACTGGGTCCACAATGGAGAATAGTCCATCTTCACCCCAGCGGAATGGGTGGTGGCCATCAGTCATTTTGGCGAAGTTTTCATTATCTTCGTCCATAGCTTCTTCACAAAAATCACTTTCCATTAAGCCCTCTTTTACAGGGCATTCATGTTCCTTGTGGCCCAGTGAGCCACAGTGGTTGCAAATGGGTGGTGCGCGTTCTGGTGTAACTCAGAATGCAGCCAACTGGCCCCCATCTGCAAAGTGAAATTCTGCTGCATGGGGAATTCTGGATAAATCCTCTTCCACTTCTGGGAAGGGGTTGATTACAGCAATAGCTTTGCCCGTTCACAGGTTGGGCATTAAGCAAAATTGCTGTAATTTGAGTTGTTGGATTTCTCCATAGGCCACAAGACCTTTGCAGAGCTCCTCCTCGATTACCTTACAAGGAAGGTTGGTGGGGAGCGAGTCAAAGGAGATGAACAAAGTTTATGCTTTGTTCCATCTGGTGCGCGCGGTGCACACAATTTTTTTGCCCTCAGGGAGGGCAATTTCCACGCAGATTTTTGCTGCGGCATCAGCTTCATCGGCTGTTTTGAAACCAATATTGATCCAGCCACAGCCCATGTTGTTGGTGGCTACGTACACCACGTGAGGGAAAAAGTAAGGCTGTGCCTCACATGTTTTCTCCCACAGGGTCAGTGACTCATCCCCAAGGAAGAGTCTGATCCCGTGTTCCACCTTTGACAAAGGTCAGTTGAATTGAATGTACATGTATTGCGCGTGCTTTACAGTAAATACCATAAACCCAGATGGTGTCTGAGTTTGCAATCTTTTTACAGCTTGGTTCCTGTTCCCCTCCAGGGCGTTTCTTGCCCTTAGTTGCACCATTAAGCGCACCGCTTGCTGTGATGCTCGCACATGTATTATTTTTGTTATTAAAGTCGCCCATCTTTCCTGTGTGTGATTATCCAAATTTGTGTTTAAATTGAATCGTAGTAACTAAAGTGATTGTTAAGATAATGAAAAGCAGGAGAACAGAAGGTAAAGTTTACAATATTAGAGTTGATATACTTGAATAACAGTGCTTAATATATAATGTCCTAAAGAAATTAAAAATCAAGGGCCTCAAGTTATGCTAATTTATTACCTCAGCTAAAAAAGATATAAGTTATCCTTGAAAAATTACTAAGAACCCTGTACAAGTCAACAAGGATCTTATTGAATTTGCAATAGTTGTCAAAATTCACTGTTTTAATTTAAATAAGGAAAAAGTTGTCAAAATTGAAGGCTGCAATAGTTCTGGAAAAATGAAGATAAAAGTATCAGCTCGAGGTGGAATTTAGAAAATTAAAATCCAAGATCCTTTATTAGTTATATTTATAAATAATTATAGGTTTGTTGAGAGACATGACGTCAAGGTGATTTTATAGAAACCTCCCAACTAGGATCTTTAGTTTATAGCAGGGTTGAACCCCAAATTATAAGTTTTTTTGTTTGGAATCGTTATAAACAACAATTTCCTGTTAACATCCTATTGTGAAACATAGAATTCAAGGAAATTAGAGCTTGCTTATGAGGTTCATCATTGCCAGCTGGTATTTTCACCCCTAACAATAAGAATAGCTGATTCTCGTCAAAGTTTGAATTTGATGTGGTCAATTTCATCTCTTTGCCATCACAAATTCTGACAATGACCCCCTCAAGATCCTGTCATAGAAATAATTAAGGGCATAGAAACCTACTATGAACGTGATTAATGACAGAACAATGGGTAATGTCTTCAATAAGATATTTGGCTCCAAAATTGTAGATAACTGTTAAATATTATAGGATTTCTGATTGTTCTCACTTAATAACCCTATAAACATATTAACTGCACAAATTTAAGTTTTGTGCAATTCTCTGCATTGTATGATAGTAGTTGATATAATCATTGATAATAGTATGGTGACTATTATCTGTAGGTAAATTGTAGTACTAGATTTCAGTCCAATGCTCAGCCAGTATTTCCTCTCAAAATACTTATGATGTCCTGAATAGGGATTCATTCCCTGGTATCACCCAACTTGACCTACGCTCAGATCCCTGTTTACAGTTTCACTGTGACACACAGTTGGCAGAAATCCCCAATTTGATTCAGCTTCTTCTCTGGATCCCCACTCAGATCCTTACTCTTTATCCTTAAGAGTCTCCCAATTAGAGCACACAGCACTAATTTTCTTAAAAAAGAATAGAACTCAAAATGGATTCTGATAAAATATACTAAGATAATTTTAAAAAAGTAATCTGGTATTGATGATTCTTTACTAGTGAATTCTTGAGGGAATTTATAGTTGGGAATTCAGTGCCCAACCCTTGGTTGGCACCTCCTCGATGAAACAGCAGCCATTGCCATTAAATCACCCATCCTCTATCAGCAGCGATGGCCTTCCCCATCCTGGCTAGAATTCTGTTGTTGGACATCCTCAAGACCTAAAATGGAAAGAGTCAGAAAACGTGTCCCTAACGTTTTACTCTTAATCCAAGTAAACCAACCATATTTGGCAAGCGCCTGATTAGGTAATGGGAATTGTTACCCATTAAGGCAAGTTGCAAACCAGCTGATTGATTTGCTAGTTGCAGGTGGCATCACTCGCCTTGCGACTTACTCCTAAATTCCCAATCAGTTGGTGATGAAACCCAACCAATCCCAATTGGTACACCTGATAGTTAATCAACTATCAGATGCCCCTATATTTTCAGCAACTCTGCCCAACAAGATCTCAAGCATTCATCCAGATCAATCCCTGACAAATCTGGCCAGGCGAATAACCTAAAATCCCCCAAACATAGTTACCCCAAAATCAGGGTCAACCGATTTCCAATTCACCTCAAATTAAGGGAATTATCCCCTAGCGATCCCTGGTAATATAGCCGGCTGGGGATATGGGCAAAAATCCCAACACATCCCCCCTCTTGCCTAGATTTCAAGCAAGAAAAGGACTTGGGCAGGAGAACACTACTCCAGACACTTGGTCAAATACCTTATTTGTTCATGTGGAGTATGATCATCAGTATTCAACGCTGCTTGGGATGACCTTTGGCATGTGGCTCTCTTCTCTTCCTTCTTGCTACTGCCTACTCAGAGCGAAGTCCATCAACCTTCTGTTGTTCCAGGCTGATCAATTTACTCAAGACGATATTAATCCTGGGATCCAGTTTTCCCCCTGTCAGGGCATATGACATGCTGTCATATTCAGGATTTGTGGTCTGGCGTCCTTGATTTCCTGATTTTCTCCTTTTCCTCAACAGGAGATTCTTGCTATTGATGTTTGTTTCATTCCCAATTAAGAATTCTCTTTTATTTTTGCCCTTATTATTTTCTCTTAATAACCTCTTGGCTCATACCATTTTTAATTTTTCTCTGGAGAGCTTATCCCATTAATTTTGGAATAAATTTTTTGAAATTGGAGCTTAATTGATTTCAGAGTGCATAATGGCAACTATCATATAAGTCTGACATCCCCCATCTCATCCAGCTCATATGTAAAATTCCAAGTCTCAGTACCAACAGCAGCTCAATAGCTTGTCTGATCAAGACCTTCAGCTCTTCCAGTGGATGAGTTGATCTGCATGACGGAACCTTTTCTATGGTCCTTCCAGGACTCATACTCATAGTCAAGTACCAGTAGCCAGTCCTTCCATGGAATTACTGGAAATGGTAACCAAGCCTGCTGAAACCAGGTTAGCGATTGTCTCAAATGACTTGTGACCAATCCTTCCTCTGTCATCAATTTTAGAGTTAGGTTTTTAAAACTCTCCTGGATTCAGCTTTTTGCAGATACTCTTAACATTATTATCAAACCTTCTGAAGCACTGCCCTTTGCTCTCGATCATTTTTTCCTCGCTGGATCAGACTTGCTTCCAGAGTTCCTCTTCCAACTCAGTCAATATTACAAGCCAGCTGTCTTGGCCACCAAACTAACTATCAGCAACAGCGTACATTTTAAAATCCCCTATGCAGAATTGAGGGCCCAAGTCACCAATGCTTTGTCCATAGCTCTGAATTTTTCCAATATTGAAAACATCCTAAATCAGGATATTGCATCCTATGCTCTTTGCTTTTCCAGCCAAGTTCTTTGAAATTGGGCCACAAAGATTCCAGCCTCTCCCAGTTTCCATTGCTCTTTCTGCTTCAGCTTCCAAGAAGCTCGTAGCCATCACTTGTAGGATGCCATTTGCTCCTTGCATGACTATCTCATTTCTGGTGCATCCCTTTGGTATCTTCCACTGATGGCTTTGATAGGGGGCATGATTTGGCAACCCCCATCTAGTATCCCTTGCTCAGTGCCAGCCCATATGTCTGGTGTTCTTGATGAAGCCCATCAGCAATAGCTCAAGACCAATCTTCCAGCTCCAATGCCATATCAGGATTACTTGGGGTTATTCACCAACTGACTCTTCTTATGCTGTTGAGTCCCTCCCCGCTCCAGGGTATTGTGTTTAACTTATTCTGAAATTTCAATTTCCCTTCCCCTAGTTGCTTTCTTGTAGGGATCTGCATCCGCTCAATGAACTTGGTTTTATGTAGGTCTAGCCCTCGCTAGCATCTGATCTCACATAGATTTTGATGGGTTTTTTACTACTACTATGATCCATCCTCCCTGCCCCAAGAGGCGACATAGGCAGAATCATCCCCAAATTGAGGATAACCAATAAAAAATTATAAAAATATATCAGGTTTTCTATGCATTTTTTTGTAATGTTTTTTTCTAATCTTTTTATCAATCTTTTATTTTTTCTTCTTTTTTTTCCATGGGACTTGACCCTTTTTCAGTTCAGCGGTCCATCTTTTTATTTCATTTCCCAAACTGGATCCTAGGTATACTTAGACCTACCAGTTTTCTATAGTTCAGAGGTCTTACTTTTTTAAGAACTAAACATCTAGATTGGTTCTGCGGTCCTTTTTTGGACCTAATCAAATCATTAGGACATAACCAACTTAATGGTTCAGCGGTCCTTCAGGCTCTTGTTTATTATTTTTTCCTCAATCCATCGCTTTGAATACTTAGCATGGACTCAATTTACTATTCTTCCATCCAAGAGGTTCTTGATGGAGTAGGCATCTGTTGCTGTCTTAGAAATAATATTGAACAGACCCAAACACAACACATCCAATTTGTTTCTCCTCCTGAAACCATGCATATTGCAATAGGCAACTCTTTTGCCTATTTTGTATTCTGATAAAGCCAGTTGGTTCTTATCATATGTTATTTTTGCTCATATCCTTTTCTTCACAGTCGTATCAAACGCTTGCAATTGCATTTTGATCAGGATATTTGTCAATTGGTTCAGATGCTGCTCAGCACTCATCCCCAATGTTGGTTCCACCACTGAATATAAAATCAGCGGTAACGTGGCCTTCCTCCCATATAGCTACTCAAATGGCGTTTTTCCTGTTGCCATATAATGACTGATAATGTAGGCGAATGTCACCAAACTCAGTTATGTTCCCCATGCGGAAGTTCTTCCTGCAACCAGCTTCCTCAGTGTCATTGCCAGCGTCCCATTAACTTGTTCCACCATTCCGTTCATCTCCAGATGGTAAGGTACAGACATGACTTCTCAGATCCCCATTATTTTATTTAATTGTGGTATCACATGAGACGTGAAATTTGTCCCATTATTGCTCAGTAGGACCTGCGGGCATCCATGCCAGTATACTACTTGATATAGGATGAACTTTGCAGTACTGGTAGCTTCTACTTTCACCAGGGCTTTCATCTCGACCCATCTCATTAGATGATTGATCACAACTATTATGTACTTGACTCCCCCTGTGCTCATCATCAACAGTCCCATCGGATCAATGGACACCATATGCCAAGCAAATCCAGGGCGGACCAGTCAGTATCCAATCATAGTCTTATGTGGCTTGTGCAACTGGCACTCCACACAGCAAGCCAGATAGTCTGTGACATCATAGTTGATTGAATCCCAGTAGTAGTACTGGTGAATATGGTCAGCCATTTTTCTCAGGCCTCTGTGCCCGACAACCTTATGAGCGGCTTGAATGATAGCTGCTCTTTCCTATGGCTTTGAGAAATAGTAACCACTTCCCATTAATCATCTTGAAAACTTGTCCATCCATGGTCTTGGTGTTTTCCATTGCTTTTCAAAGCGCACCTTGGATTTCTAGGGGCTCATTCCCAATTTCTCCATCAACTATTCTCTGGAATAACTCATCCGCCTGCTGGTATACCATCTGGATTATTGGTAACCGCAATAAGCCATCCACATTCTGATGAGAAGCCCCCGCTTGGTGGACAATTTCATAATTAAAAGCCTGTAACTTCAGTCCCCATCAGGCCAGTTGTCCTTCTGGTTCTCGTAAATTGTGAAGCCAATGCAACGAGGAGTGGTCCATCACCATTTTGAAGTGCGTTCCATGGATGTACACCCAAAAACTGTTTACAGGCTTAAATGACCACAATTAATTAACGTTCAGTTACAGTGTAGTTTCTCTCAATAGCTGAGAGTGTCCAGCTCACATATGCCACCAGATTTTTGTCCCAAAGTTCATCTACTTGGCTCACTTGGAAAGTAATTTTGGGCGTCATCTCTGATATAGAAGTAAAAGTGGGCAGCATGTTTCTTGGGGTTGTCATCTTTCCAATTAGCATATGGGGAGTTCTTTGGCGTCAGTTGCAACACATGGCTCACATTTGCATTTGTGAGTCTTTAACTCCTTGACCTGTTTAATAAGCCGCTTGATATCTGCACTGAATGCTATTAAACATACGCGATCCACTTCATGCTCTGTTTTCAGAAATAAGTCTTCCCAAATTTAGCTTCTTCTTTCTTCTTTAATGACATTACTTTTACAAGTAACTCATTCCCAAAACTCGTGACATTCTTGACCCCTTCCTCCATATTGACAACTCTCTCCTCCAAGGCTGCAAATTATCAATGATCCACTAAATTCAGGGCGTTATAGTTAACGGTTGCTAACTCTGTCCATAGTTTTCTTATCTTGTCTTTATATGACATCTCGTTCTAATCTCTTCTACTCAACTACACCCTTGTAGTGAGCACTAATTGGTAAAATTTATAGGTTTTCTGATTATTCTTGGTTAATAACCCCTATAAATATAATAACTGTCAGGTTCAGGTTTTGTGCAATTCTCTGCATTGTATGATAGTAGTTGATATAATCATTGATAATAGTATGGTGACTATTATCTGTAGGTAAATTGTAGTACTAGATTTCAGTCCAATGCTCAGCCAGTATTTCCTCTCAAAATACTTATGATGTCCTGAATAGGGATTCATTCCCTGGTATCACCCAACTTGACCTACGCTCAGATCCCTGTTTACAGTTTCACTGTGACACACAGTTGGCAGAAATCCCCAATTTGATTCAGCTTCTTCTCTGGATCCCCACTCAGATCCTTACTCTTTATCCTTAAGAGTCTCCCAATTAGAGCACACAGCACTAATTTTCCTAAAAAAAGAATAGAACTCAAAATGGATTCTGATAAAATATACTAAGATAATTTTAAAAAAAGTAATCTGGTATTGATGATTCTTTACTAGTGAATTCTTGAGGGAATTTATAGTTGGGAATTCAGTGCCCAACCCTTGGTTGGCACCTCCTCGATGAAACAGCAGCCATTGCCATTAAATCACCCATCCTCTATCAGCAGCGATGGCCTTCCCCATCCTGGCTAGAATTCTGTTGTTGGACATCCTCAAGACCTAAAATGGAAAGAGTCAGAAAACGTGTCCCTAACGATTTAATCTTGATCCAAGTGAATCAATTATATTTGGCAAGCGACCTGCTTAGGTAATGGGACTTGTTACCCAATAATGCAGGTTAAAAACCAACTGATTGATTCGCTAGTTGCAGGTGGCATCACTTGCCTCGCAACTTACTCCTTAAATTCCCAATCAGTTGGTGATGAAACCCAACCGATTCCAATTGGTACACCTGATAGTTAATCAACTTTTAGATGCCCCTATATCGTCAGCAACTATGCCCAACAAGATCTTAAGCATTCATCCGGATCAATCCCTGACAGATCTGACCAGGCGTATAACCTAAAATCCCCCAAAAATAGTTACCCCAAAATCAGGGTCAACCAATTTCCAATTTACTTCACATTAGGGAATTATCCCCTAGAGAGCCCTGGTAATCTATTCAACTGGGAATATGGACAAAAATCCCAACAATAACTTTATAGGGTCCAGAAAAAGATACTCTAAGCTTATTAGTTTGACACCCAGAGTGGTTATGGTAAAAGAGGACTAGATCTCCTAATTGCTAATCCAGTAGAGAAGGGCAATGCAAATTGATTTTACTGGTTTCCCACAATGGTTGAGATAATTCCATCAGCTGCAATTGCTTGCAATAAAATTACTTCATCAGCCACATTTCTGATCATGAGATTTGAATTTTCCAGAACTAAACCTTCTAATAAAGGGTGAACTATACTTGGTAATCTTGGTTCTCGTCCATATAAAGATTGATATGATGACATATTAATTATGCAATAATAAACGATTTGATAATCTAGTATAGCGGTGGGTAGATATAGATTCCATTGAATTGGATCAGTGGCTGACATTTTTCTCAAAGTAGAGACTAGCGTACCATTAGCATGCTTAACATTCCATTAGTGGAAGGATTATATGGAGTGGCGAAAGTCAGGTTGGTGTTGAAGAGTGATGTTTATTCATAAACTACTTGAGAAGTAAAATTAACCCATTATGAGAAAGGAGGATCCGTGGGCAACCATGTTTAGCAAATACTGAGTGAATAAAAATGGTAGCTTTAGCTGTTGCTGATGGTACCAATATAGCTTCCACCCTTTTTGTCAAATGGTTTATAGCTAATAAAATATAAAAATGTCCATATAAACCTGTGGGTAAAGGCCCACTTACATCTAAACTAACATTACTAAATGGTCCTGATGGAGCTACTACCTGATATTAATATTTTGAAAAGACTCAATTTTGATCCTGACAATTTAAGCAGGCATTTATTACCTCTTGTATTATTTCTAACATATGATCTCAGTAATAATGTTTATGTAACACTTGAAGGCTTTTTAACTCCTCCATGGCCACAGTGGTATGACCTTCTAAGATAATATCTGTCTGAGATGAAGGTCAAATAAATGGAACAACTTTCCATTAATATTTTTGTAAAACAGTTTTTCTTAAATTTGCATATCTGTAGTCATTTTTGTAACTGATCTAGAATTTGAGAATTTTTTATCTCCAATAACTCAGGGCATCCAATTAAATCATAAATCCAATCCTCTTCAGATATAACAATGGCCAAAACTGGAATTCGAGATATCCCATCTGCATTTTGATGGAAAGCTCCAGCACAGTACTCAATAGAGAAATCATAAGCTTGTAGGCAAAAGGCCCAGCGTGCTAACCAACTATTGAGGTTCTTCATGTGCTGCAGCCACTATAATGAGCATGATGGTGACCACAGTGAGATGAATTTTATACAGGAAGAAATGGAACTTCTTAATAGCTAACAGGAAAGCCAGGAATTCCCATTTAGCTACACTATAATCTTTCTTCACCTTAATTAGAGCTTTACTGTAATGGGAAACTGGATGGTATATCTTATCGTCGTCTTATTGAGTGAGAATTCTCCCACTCTGACATCACTGGCATCCATAAACAATTTAAAATGATAATCAAATTGAGGATGTAGTAGAATGGGCCGATTATACAAGGCAGACCTGAGTGAGTTGAAAGCTTGTTCTTGTTCAGAGTTTAACTCAAACAGTACTTCTTTTTGTAGTAATTTAGATGTTCTGATAATTCAGCAATTTAGGGATAAACTGATGGTAATACTCAACCATTCCTAAATCACTTGTATACCTCTTAAACTGCAGACTGGGACATATTATTAATTGCGTCAACCTTATCAAGAAGAGGTTGAATTCCTTCCTTTGATATCAGATGACCAAGAGAACTCTACACCTTTTTGAAAAAATTAACACTTTAATGGGTTCAACTTAAGTGAAGATTGACAGAGTCAATTAAGTATTTCCCTTAAATGCTCTAGATGATCAGAATTTTTTTAAAAAAACGGTAACATTGGTCAGAAACTAGAACACAGGACATATTGAGATCTCCTATAAGACCATCCATAGCTCTTTGGAAGGTTGCTGGAGCATTGCAGATCCCTTGGGGCATCTGCGTAGGCTCAAAAAACCCTTCATTAGCTATCAAGGCATACTTAGCTCTAACCTCAGGGGTAACTCTATTTGCCAGTATCCATTTTCTAAGTCCATGGCATAAAAATATTGAGCGCCAGCTAATAATCTCATAGGGTCATCAAATCTGGGTAAGGGATAACTATCTTTTCTATTAACTGAATTCAACCACTGACAATCATCACTAAGCAATATCCCCCATCCTTCTTGCGCACTAACAGAAGTGGAGAAGCCCAGGGACTTTTAGAGGGCACTAGTAAACCTGACTAAAGTATTTATTTGAGTTTAATGGTTACTTGAGACTCCTCAACTTTACTCTTTTGATAAAAAGAGACCTGGAAGTAGTGAATATCCAATTTCAACAATATGTAATACTCCCTTTATCTCTCCAAAGTCATATGTAACAGAAGAGAATAGGTCAGCATACTAAAATAATAATTTTTCTACTTGAGTCCTAAGTTTCTTAGGTAATTTCTTTTCAATGGAAGCATTGAAATTAATAATTGTGTAAGGATCTTCAATCCCAAACTCGTGGAGACTTCCAAAATACTTGAGTGAATTTAACTTTATGTATAGGTAACATTTGAACATATGTAATAGGAGTATTGGGCCCTATAGTCTGAGCTTGATTCGTCAGGTTTAGTACGGAGACTGGACCTTAATAAGCTGGATCCAAGATTACAGGGAAAAGTAAAATCTCTCTGATAGAGGGGGTTTCAACTCCATTTATTTCCAATAAAATATCTTTAGGAATATGAATATGTACCCTGGTATCAACAATGAATAGAGATTTTGGAGGTACCACAACTGATTTTGGAGAGTATAATGACATTCCTTCCTTATATTCTCCCATAGCAGGTTAATTTTAACTCTGGATCCCTTAATATGATAATTAATTCACAAAACCTCATCATCAGTTTTCAAGAGACAAGTCCTAATTTTAATTCTCTTGCGTTAACCTTATATAGACTCTAACTCTAATGGTACTTTATGTACAAGAAGGGAAAGAAATCCTTCAGTGTGATGTACTATAGCAGAATTCTCCCTTAATAATTGAGTACCTAGAAGAATATCATAACTTGGATTATCCAAAGCTATAGATGGAGTAGCTAAGAATAATTTTCCAAATTTCAAAGGAAGTGCTGAGTAAGCTCCTATGGATCTGATACAGGTAGGACCAGCTGCGCCATGCTCTATATAACGTGGAAGGTCTGGAGAAACTATGATTTTTTCAAAAATTTAAGAAATATAAAATCAACAGAATACAACCGTCAATGATAGCCATAACATTTATCTTATATACCTTAACTGAGGAAACTAGTAATTATACTTCCAAATTGAGGTGGTAAAATTAAAAAAACAGGTAACTCATCTGAGAAAGAATAAGATTACTTATTAAAAATTATTTTCTACTAACTCTTGCTGAATCATTTCAACAGACTGAGTATCATCATCAATTAAGTGGTCTGGTGAAGGAATAGACTTCTGGTCAGCATGAAGAGCCTCCTCTTTTATGTTGACTGATCTTTTGACTCTTTATTAGCTTTTCTTTTATATCAATGTTTTACAGTATGACGTAATCTCATAAAATATCTGCATCTGGGATGAGCATCTTTTCTTGCTTCAAGGGCATGCACATGAGGCCGTGCATAATAAAGTTATAGCAGGTGAAGGTTTAGAAATAACAGGAGTAAGAATTGTATTTAATGCCTCCTTGATTTCGCAAATATTGATAAAAGCTTGCTTAACTCCAATCAAATGTAATTGAATATAGGTCGGGCTTCCAATGCCAAAATAACTGCAGTAATTGCATCATCAAGAGTAATCTGATTGGTTGTAACTGAAAGTTGGGCTAATGAATAAAATTGATTAGCAAACTCAACCATAGTTTCTCCTTTATTTAAACAAATGGCCATAAACTCTTGTTTTTGGTTAGAAAGTGATTGATCACTTCCATATACTTGCACTAGAGCAATCTGCACCTGATTCCAGAATTGTAAAGAACTGGGTTCCCAAAAACCAGCCCGCCACCGGCCCTAACATCCACCCCCAAATATGGCTGTACCAACTCCAAATGGTCCTGTCCAAATGGAAAGCCTTGCTGGGCATACTGGGCTGAGGTGCATCCCTACGGCCTCTGTCACCTTGGGGTTACCCAGACGAGGTGTGGTTAACCAGCCTCTGTCACCTCAGGCCACTCTGGCTCCTTCCCCTCTCGCCAGGGCAAGGCCACTCTCAAGAGGATCCCAGCGCGTCCACCCCCTTTCTCTCCTCCTCATCGCACCACCATCTGCACCCCCAATCCCTGCCTTAAATAAATAAATTAAATAAAACAGATCCAGTGAATAGTGGCCTTTATGAGGAGTAGACTTGAAGTCAGAATAGAATTCCAATACTGAGGTCCATTGGGGCTAACCTCAGATTGAAATACTACCAAAAAGGCTAAATGAATTGTCAGTCACGAGGGGCGCAAAAGCCTCTGGAATTGATGGCATCCAGGCAACTAGGTGGAGAATCAGAGGGGAACCTCAGAACAAACAACCAATCAAAAAAAACTTATTAAATTTTATTCCGTTATCAACCCAAATAGGAAAATCCTACTTGGAATAATGGAATTGCAACTATCAATGCACACGAATCTCATAATTCCCACCTTATGAGATTCATGTAATGATTGTCAACCATTACAAGATTTAGCATTTTCTAAAGGTGAAGCGTCATGATTTCCCTTGCAGCACTATTTAAGAAAAGGTGATCATGTTTAACCTTCTGGCGATCAGTTTCTTCTTCCATAAAACTTTCATAGACATAAAGGAAAGAGGCGATGCTTTCTTCCCCAGGGTTAAACTTCTCTTTAGGCTAGGCTTAAAGTTATTAGTAGAAGAAGGAAATGAGGATTATTATCACCAATATTAGGTGTGGTCTCAAATATTTCAGTCTCAAGGTACTCACGGTGAACATTCTGATCCAATTGGCGTCTCAGATGATTAATATCATTTTAAATTTCTCTAGCAACAATCAAAGATATTATAGGCTAACTTATAGTTAATCTGATTTCAGAGGTCTTGTAGTGCAAGTTGTTGAGCACTAAGATAAGATTTACATCTCCTAACATGTGTAACTATTTCTGCATACTTCTGTTCTACCTTATTAATCAATTATCAGTAAATTGAGTTAATGTATGTAGATTGACCATTTACTAGATAATGCATCTAGGGTTACTTGAGGATCTATAGGCTTTCCATTTAATTGAACCTTACTAAACCTAGCAACATTGGTCAACTGAGAATGTAGAGTAGACAGAAGGGAAGAGATGTTAACTCTGTCTGGAACATCATCAGGGACGGGTTCAGAGGTTCCAGGAGGGCCTTGTTCTCCATGATTAGGCTCTTAAAAGATAAACTTTGGACTCTTTGTTGCAACTCTTGGAGTTGAGTTTCCTTAAAGCTACACATTGATTCCATAAAACTTAATTGTTAAGCTTGAGTATCATTGAGCTGAATAATACTATTCTGATCTTGATATTAATTTGTAAGATATAATTAATATAATTATATATATATAATTGGCTAATCATTCATCCAACACAATAATTTGTCCGCGGTTCTCATTATAAGTTAAAGATTATCCATTATTGCTTGTAAAAACCGCAGGGTTTCTACTTGTGCACAGGTTTGCTTAACTATTGGTTCTGGGAATAAACACGAATTTGCTAATTGTATGAAGACAATTAGCCTAGTCAAGTTTAGATAAATGGGTAGCTTTGGCCCTACTCTGACAATATAAGGTTTGAAGTGACTTTGGCCTCACTCTGGCAATATATAAGGAATAAGTGACTTTGGCTTCACTTTGGCGTTGACACTTAGATAGGAAGACTTCTTACAAGTTCAAATGGAGTAAACAATTCACAATAGAAAACAATAAAGTATTCACAGTACTAAGGTGTTTTTATTAGTAGAAAGAGGGAATATTTATGGGGTAAAATGAAGAAGGACATGTGTTAAGGGTATTTGTGATAACCACGAGGTTCTTGGCATGCCTAGCTGACAGAAAAGAGATATCCATGAGGACTTGGCACGCCTAACCGATGAAAAGGGATATTGGTCTAATTTTGGGAAATATTCCAGCTGAAATTCATGAGGAATAGCATAACTAAATCGCTATTTGTATCAGCCCACATGTCAGCTACCAAACCTGACAAACTCCCATGAGTAATCACCCATTTAAAGTCAATTTACTCATCTCCAAATTGTTGGCAACAATCCCTGACAAAATTGTAACTGTAATTATCATTGGATATGATCCTATGCAAATTACAATTAACCATTTAATTGGTGATCATCGCCAATGAGATAGAATAATCAATCTATGTCTCAAAGCTTAATCAATAATCTAAATTAAATAAATGAACCAATTATCTTAAATTAATTGAAGCTTAGATAATTTGCAAGATGGATAATGTGGTCATATAAATTCCCACACATCCCCCCACTTGACCAGATTATCAGCTAAAAAATGTCTTCATCAGATAATTCCTTCTATGAACGAATCTTATTTAGTCTGAACAAAGCGGACGCCTCCCATTTTTGAGTGATGTCATGAACCACTCAAAGAGGTATCCTTTCCACTCCAGCTAGATCCAGCCCCCCAAGTCAACTTTATTTGGCAATCCCCTCTTCAGCTCTTCCTTCAACAGTGCCAATTTACAAAGAGAGGACAGGGTTGGCTGTTTCTTCATTAAATTCTCATTCTTTCATCCCTCATTCTCTTGTCACCAAGCTCGATTTTGCAGCATTACTGGATTTGGCTCCCATTGTGCTAAATCCAGTAATCGCCCTTGAGTATAACAAGGCGATTTCTCCCAATTTAGATCAATCTTTCATGATTGAGTCAGATCTTCTCCCCAAGTTCCTTTTCTGAATTGGCCAATTTTACAAACTGACTATCTTGTCTGCTAAATTAACAATTGGTAACGATGAGCACACAGAACTTCCATATCATGAACTTTGGGGTAAATTGACTGGGGCACTTAATATCTCATTCGCGCCTTGTGACCTTGATAGTTTAAAATATTGGGATTCTGCCTCCTTTGCACTCCAATTTTCAGGGCAAGTCCTTTGCACATGGGCTACTCCACTCCCCGCATCACCAAATTTTCGCCTTTCCTTTCCTTTCCAATTTCAGGAGGCCCAAAGCCACCGCCTTCAAGATGCTGTTTGCTTCCTACATGATTACTTTATGACTGGGACTATCAAGCGTTATCTTCCCTTAATGGCGATAATTGGTGGTATGGTTTGGCAGCCCCCTGCACATTTCCCTTGTTCATTGTTCTCTCATATGCCAAGTGTTCTTGACAAAGCCCATCGTCAAGCACTCTGGACACAGCTTCTAGCACCTGTGCCATATTGAGATTACACAGACTTGTTTGCAGATTGCATATTCCTGCATTGCTGTTTTCCTCCCCAATCTGGGGTTTCCTGACTTGCTGAATTAGACGTCCCCATTACTCTTCCCAACATTGCATATTTGCAGAACCCTCTTCAAGTTCAAAGAACTTGGTTTTGGATTGCTCTTCCCCTTGCAAGTATCCGATCTCAGATTGACTTCAGCAACCTCTTTAATAACATCATCATTCAACTTCCTTCCCCCAGAGGCGTCAAAGAAGAGCTCGCAATTCACAACCCAAGGCTTAAAAAATAAAACTTTTTAAAATAACTTCTCATAATTATTATTTCTTTTTTATCCATTTTTTCTTTTCATTATTTTTTAATTTTTTTTCTCATATATATATATTTAATACCATTTTTTAATAAATTTTCTGTGTACTCTATTAATCACATGACCATTGAATATATTCTTGATTATGTAGGCATCATTTGCCATTGTTGCAATAACCTCAAATGGTCCTGACCATGATGCATCTAGCTTATTTTGGTGACCAAACCCATGGGTATTGCAATAGGCTACTTGATCTCTAATGGTAAATTCCCTAAGAGTGGATTGACTCTTATCATCAGCTTTTTAGCCTGAATCCTTTTCTTGATTGTTGTATCACAGGCTTGAGATTGTAGATCTACTATTATGTTTGCAAGTCAATATAGATATTTATCTGCGCTCATCCCAGAGTGGGCTTCACTGCTGAATAGAGAATCAGCGGCAATGCTGCTCTATGACCATACAATAATTTGAATGGCGTTTTTCCCATTGCCAAATGGAAACAGATATTATATGCAAAAGTTACCAAACTTAGATAAGAGGCCCAAGATGATGCTTTACCTGAGATCAGCTTCCTTAGTGTAGCAGCAAGTGTCCCATTGACTTGTTCCACAACTCCATTCAATTCAGGCCAATAGGGTGCAGACACCACCCCCAATTCCCATAAGTTCATTCAGGTGTGGAATTATGAATGAGGTAAAATTAGTCCCGTTGTCACTCAACAACACTTGGGACACCCATGTTGGTATACCACCTGCTCCAGGATGAATTTGGCAGTACTTAGGGCATCTGCTTGACATAAGGCTTGGGTTTCAACCCATCTTGTAAGGTGGTCAATCGCTACTATTATGTAACATACACCGCCTGTACTCACACTTAGTGGCCCCATAATGTCAATTGAAACTTTGTGCTAAGCAAACCTTATCCTCACTAATTGGTAATTCGTCACATTCTTATGAGGCTTATGGATCTGACATTCCACGCAACAGGTGATATAATTGGCAACGTCAAAATTCAGTGACTCCCAATAGTAGTATTGTCAGAGATGTTCAAGTGTCTTCTTTAACCCACCATGTCCCACAACCTTGCGGGTGGCCCAAATTTCTTCAGTGTGTTCCAATGGTTTCATAAATAAAAGCCTCTTTTCATTTGTTATTTTAAAGTATTGTCCATTAACAAGCTCAGTATTTTCCATTGCCTTCTTTAACGCTTTTTGAATTTCAACTGGCTCTTCCTGAAATTCTCCACGGATCATTTGCTCAAATAGGTCATCAGAACAATCTTGCACAGCAAGAATGGTTGGCAACCTAGACAAACCATCAGCATTCTGATTCTTATCTCCCGCCTGATGTTCTATCTCAAAGTCATAGGCCTTTAACTTCAAATCCCACCGCGCTAATCTCCCTTCTGGTTCTTTAAGGTTATGAATCCATTAGAGAGAGGCATGGTTGGTCACGACCTTGAAGTGTGTTCTATGGATATAAACTCAAAACTGCTTGCAAGCATATATAACTGCAATACATTCTCACTCTGTAACTGTATAGTTCCTCTTGGCCTTTGACAGTGTTCAGCTGACATATACTACAAGGTGTTCATCCCCCTTATCATCCACTTGGCTAAGGATGGCTCCTATTGCCATCAGTGATGCATCTGATTGAATAATGAACAGCTTCTCAAAATTTGGGTATTTTAAAATCAGACTTGTCATCAAGTATTTCCTTAATTCATCAAATGCAAGTTGAGCCTCATCACTTCAGATAAATCCCTTCTTCAGATCTTTCAATATGTGGAAAAGCGGCTCAGCTATTTTTGTGAAATCCTTAATGAATTGGTGATAGTAGCCGACCATTCTGAGGAAAACTTGAATATTGCGCACGCTCTTGGGGACTGACATTCAAATAATCACTTCTATCTTTTGGACTTGGGGCTTAAGTCCCTTGGCATTAATTACAAATCCTAAGTACTCTAATTCCTCCTTAAAGAAATGGCATTTTATTGGCTTGATTTTGAGATTCGCCAAAGCCAGCCACTTGAATACTTCCTCAAGCTGTTGTAAATGATCAGTAAACGTTCATATGAATAAATTAATGTCGTTCAGATAGACCAGGACACAGGATAGCTTCAAACCTGACAAAATTGTGTCCATAGCCTGTTGAAATGTTGCGGGGGCGTTGCATAAGCCTTGAGGCATCCTCGTCAGCTGGTACAACCCCTGTGCTGTGATAATAGCACACTTCTCTTGGTCTTCTGGGGGCATTTCTATCTGACAATATTCAAAGATTAAGTCCATGGTGAAGAAAAACTTGGCTCCTCCTAACCAATCCAGCACATCATCAATCCTAGGCAGGGGGTACAAGTCCTTTTTCATGTTTTTAATTAACCATCAGTAATCTATTATGACTCAATTTGAACCATCTTTCTTCTTAACTATTAATATAGGACTCGCCCATGGGCTGGATGATGGTATGAGCATTCCATGCTCTAAGAGTTTTTCAATTTCTTTGGCAACAACTGCCTCTGCTGCCTTGGACTGTCAAATAGGCCTCAATTAAATTGGCCCATCATCCCTAGTATCAACTCAATGCATAACATCCTTTGCACACCTAAGATCATGGTCACCCTGCGCAAAAATAACTCAGTATTTCTTGAATAAGGCCAGAACTTCATCTTTCTGGTCCTCCATTAATCTGGCTACTTGATCCTATTTGATTAGTGTATGGACATTCCCATCATTTTCTTTTGGAAGCCCCAATTTGTCCAATTCACTAAATTCGTGGAAAGAATGAATCTCTGATACTGGTTTTAGTTGAGCAAATGTGACCACCTAGAGTCATTTGACCTTTATCAGAGATTTTCCCAGATTGGCTAAAAGAACCTGAATCTCCTCATGACCAGGGATTAAAATTCCTGGGGCTACCCAAGGTTCAATTCTCAATTGTTGCCAAGGAGCTTCAATTTCTGAATATAACAGCTCTGGTATATCCATGGTTAGTCTGGTCTTCACAATTTGCTGAATTCCAGGCTCAATTAGAACATCTTCCTTAGAACGGATTGGGATCCCACAACTCTCGTTTACATATTTAGGTAATTTCTGGGGTTTTCTTCTGACTAATTTGTAACCTATAGGTAGTATTCTATCCTTATAGACTAAGTTGATGAAAATTTCCATCTGCTAATGGGCGCTTTCCCCTTGCATTGATATACCAGTGGCAACGTTTGCCCCAGAATTGTCAAAGTGTCTTCCTCAAAGTCACATTTGACCCCATACTTCTGCATGAAGTCAGTGCCAATGAGTATGTCATAATCCTGGTTGGCTAGAACAATCGCTGGCGCCAATATGACCAAGGATCCAAACTGTAGCGGTAGAGCACTATAAGCCCCACAGGAAGTTGTAGAGTCAGGGCCTGCCATCCCATACTGCTTCTGGTGCTCCAAATCTGGTTTGGCCTTTAATATTTTTACTAATTTGGTCCATACTATATTAATGGTGCACCACTGTCGATTATGGCTCTGATGGGGATTTGGTTCACCAAAATATCCATATACATGCACTCAGAAAAATAAGATAAGCTATTGTTTACTGCATGTATAGCAGATTCGTTGGCCAAATCCAGGGTATGAATTAACTGTGCTGATATCAGGGAACGTTTCTTATATTGTAGCAATTAGAAAAATACATTAACTCCATCTAACTTGGCATTCAATAAGTCCATCTTGTCTTTGGCGCTTTGGACCTTCTCCATTATCTGTCGGGCATATGGGCGAGCTACCTCCTGTATAATTTCAGGGGCAATCTCCTTTGATTTCAGTCTCATTATTACATTTACATCTTGGTACACGCTCTAATGAAGGGGATCTAATTCAGGCTCATCCAAAAATAGGTCCAACTTGTCTAAACTATCTGATTTATCCGGGGGAACTTGGTTACCTGCAGTTCTAGACTGTTCCATGTCTAGATCACATGGTCTTTTCCCTGCCCATCGGAAGTTTCCTGTTTATCCTTATTCTAGACTAAGTTAACCTGATCCTTTGGTTTGCGTTGTCCACAGTTATTGGCGAAGTGCCCAGGCTGTCCACACTTATTGCAAGTTAAATGAGGCTTGAATGGTTTAGCTCCTTCATTCAGTTTATCTTGATTCCCATAATTGTTGTAATCTCTTGATTTGTCAGGGAATCGTCCTGGTCCCTTATTATTGTTTGACTGGTTATTCAGCTTATATGTACGATTTGGTGCATCTAATGTTGCTGATAAAACTCTTAGGTGTTCTACCATTTGAGCAATGGTGTATTTAATGGTCAATTTGGAGAACATCATTCGGTGTAATACTCAATGAGGGCGCAATGCATTTTGCATTGCAATTCTCCCATCAAAATCGGTCATCATATTGGCCCCATTGAGGATCTGAGCTTCCTCATAAAAACAGTCGGCAAACGCACTCACCATTTTGTCCTTAAGTTAAATGCCCATGAATTCTTGTTTCTGAGCTGCCATCTAATCTGGACTACTGAATTTGGTCAGAATCGCCTCCTTCGCCTCCTTGTAACTCCAGTTCTCCCCACAAAGGTAAGGCAAAACTAGGTTTTGGCACAAAGTATTGAGACAATTTATGACGGTGACAGCTTTTTGTTGGTCACTATAACCATACATCGTCATTTCAAATAACCAAAAGAAGGCAGGCGCATTATCCTGATGGAAAATGGGCAACTCCAGAGTACTCTTGAAATCTTCAACAATAATTGGGCCAGCACTACTAATCTGAATTCAACCATACATTGGAGTTGCTTTGGGTGTTACTTCAGGAAGTGTCACAATGATCAGGGCATTTCCCAAACAGATTGGACGGTGCTGTTGGCAATACTTTCTGCTTCAATAATTCAATTCCTCCTCAAATAAATTCGCCTCATGGTACTCATCCTGTGAACAAGTACACTTAGAGTCTTTGAGGTTATCCAATCGTCTCAGGATTTTATCTTCCTAAGACAAGCATTTTCAGTCATTCTCCAAAAGTTGACAATTTTTTAATTTCTTTTTGTAAAGTCGCTTTCAGAGTTTCAACTTCTTTCTGCAACTTGCCCTCTCAGATTTGGACATGGAATAAATGCTCATACAATTCTCAGTTCTCTTTTTCATACTTGGACATTTCATCATTTAATTTAATGACTTTGAGTTTCAACAAATCTAACTCAGATTGAGTTGCCTAATCTAAAGCGTTCTTGTTGATGATTTCTATTTCCATATGAAGCTTATCGAGTTCAGCTCTCATCTCTTCATTGAGTTGTTCAAATTTTCTTTCCATATAGTTGACGGAACTCTTAATTTCCTGTCTTCCTTTAACTAAATTGAGCAAGACCATGTGAGTTTTGGTGTTGGCTGCAGCCATTGGCACAGCCGCCTCCTGAGCTTGAATCAAAATCAGTGATATTTGATTAAACTAATTGGCAATGCTTATCCACATCATGTTTCCATTGGTAATTGAACCCAATTTGGTTGATGATCCCCTCAACTATTCCCCAAAGTTTTGTATTCAGTTCAGCCACCAGATTCTTGATTTGAGTGCTTGATTGGTGGACACACTGTGATGTGGAATCCAAACCAGTGCGAATCTGCTGAAAACTGACATCTAATTGTCATATCAGCGCCTGCTGTTGTATGCTGTTATTTTGGTTATACTCAACAAGATCAGCGATCACTGCCTGCTGCCGTACTTGGATGGCTCTCATGTTTTGGGTAGTGGCTGTACATATTTGATAATATAATTGCCAATATTGCCAATGCTCCACAAGTATCCTATTAACGTTGAAGTATTCATGTTAAGGAAGTTTTTGAAGTGTCACCTTCACTCTTCCTGATTGGTAGTGTTGTGGATAATCCACAGCTTCAGTCTAAGGTATTGGCTGGAAAAATTTGGAATCCTCTCATTAGGATATCACTGATGATGGGTATATTATCTCAGATTCACTCCAAAGGTGGTTCATAAATTGTTACGGCGTTCTCATTTACTCCAATCATTGATAGATGGATGTATTGAGGATCCACCAGAATTCCAGCCTCTAATTAGATTTTCCCGGTGGTCTGCTGATGACCATGTTTCTTTGTTTCTTTGATGTTCCATATTAGTTAGATAATTTGGCATTATTATTTTCTAGTAAACTCAACTCAGCCCCCGTAGTGAGCACCACTTGTAAAAACCGTGGGGTTTCTACTTGTGCATAGGTTTGCTTAACTATTGGTTCTGGGAATAAACACGAATTTGCTAATTGTATGAAGACAATTAGCCTAGTCAAGTTTAGATAAATGGGTAGCTTTGGCCCTACTCTGACAATATAAGGTTTGAAGTGACTTTGGCCTCACTCTGGCAATATATAAGGAATAAGTGACTTTGGCTTCACTTTGGCGTTGACACTTAGATAGGAAGACTTCTTACAAGTTCAAATGGAGTAAACAATTCACAATAGAAAACAATAAAGTATTCACAGTACTAAGGTGTTTTTATTAGTAGAAAGAGGGAATATTTATGGGGTAAAATGAAGAAGGACATGTGTTAAGGGTATTTGTGATAACCACGAGGTTCTTGGCATGCCTAGCTGACGGAAAAGGGATATCCATGAGGACTTGGCACGCCTAACCGATGAAAAGGGATATTGGTCTAATTTTGGGAAATATTCCAGCTGAAATTCATGAGGAATAGCATAATTAAATCGCTATTTGTATCAGCCCACATGTCAGCTACCAACTCCTGACAATTTCCCATGAGTAATTACCCATTTTGAGTCAATTTACTCATCTCCAAATTGTTAGCAACAATCCCTGACAAAATTGTAACTGTAATTATCATTGGATATGATCCTATGAAAATTTCAATTAAAAATTTAATTGGTGTTCATTGCCAATGAGATGGAATAATCAATCAATGTCTCAAAGCTTAATCAATAATCTAAATTAAATAAATGAACCAATTATCTTAAATTAATTGAAGCTTAGATAATTTGCAAGCTGGATAATGTGGTCATATAAATTCCCACATTGCTTCTTTGTCATATTTCAAAAAAGCAACTTTATAAAAATTATTCAAATGGGTATGTAACTCCCAAATTAATCTAAACGTTTGATAAAGTTCATGATGATGAATGCCTAGATTTGGAGTAAATGGTGTAAAGCAGGATGTAAAAAACAAAATTAATAATTAACTCCTGTTGCAACAGAGTGGAGGGTAACTGAGCAGAGCTAGATAAATATCTTATTTTAGTTGGTAAATCAGTGGCTCAAGTGTGGGAAGTCCAACTTCCAGCAGCATATCTACCTTCCAATAATTTCTGGATAGTAGCACTAATGTTATTAATATGTAGGCGATTTTGTTCTTGATTTTTATTAGGTAATACAAACTCAAAAAGAAGCGTTATATGAGAAGCTTTAGGTTTCAGGGAAGGCATCTCTGATCTTAAATTATTGATCTAATGAGTCACACTTCCAGAATTTTTCAGGACCATCTTGATTGTATTCCTCCATTTTCTAATAGACTGTTTTGATATTTGCAACAACTTGGGCACCCCTTGTAGTGAGCACCACTTAATAAATGTCGCAATAGTTGGAGAAATTCTCTGTTTTAATTTAATTTGAGTCTAAAGTTGTACTAAATTGAAGGTTGTGATAGTTCTGAAAATTAATTTGAAATTATTAACTCAAAACGAGACTTAGCTAGTTTGAAATTTAAGATCCTTTCATATAATATTGGTGTATCCCCCCTTTAGGTTGGGACCACCTAGTGCTAAAAAAGATCCTTTAATAGATAGAATTAATTAATCTTAATAGGTTTAATGGGGACATGAATTTAAGGTGAATTCCTAGGGCCTCTCAACTGGGATCCTTAGTTTATAGTGATGTCAAACCCAATTTATAAGTTTACTTGGCTGGACTAACTGTAAGCTATATTTTACTATTAACTTGCTATTGTGACATAAGATTGAAAGAAATTGGACCTTTCTTATAATTTTCATCATTGTCATGGGCAATTTAACCCCTGACAATGAGAATATCTGATTTTCTTCAAAGTTTGACTTTAATGTGGTCAGTTCTAGCTCTTTTTCATCACAAATCTTGACAGGTCTACAATAGACAATGATAAAATAAACCAGTTCACTGAAGTTGAGTAGTTCATGCAATAGCTTGCATTGAAGATACAGATTTATAAGAGCAAATGAACATTAAAGTGTAAGCTTACTTAAGTCTTAAACCACGATGAGGAGATTCTATTTTTGACATAATAGAAATTAGCTTTTATAAAGAAAAAGCTCACGGGATTAATAGTAGAAAAGTCATACCTTTCCAGTCTAAAACTTACCAATGATCCAGGAACAAAGAGTAGCCAAACTTAAAAAAGAGTTGAAGCAGCTCATAAATTCTGGTTTGCTACGCTATCCAAGAGCTATATGGGCATTAGACCTTAAGCTAGTACAAAAAATGTATGAGATTTACAGAATTCTCGCGGACTACCAAATATTAAATGGCCAGATCAAGAAGGATTGATACTTAATTTCCTTACATTGATGATGCCTTAACATGACATAGAGGTTTGCTATACTTCTCTGTTAAAAACCAAGACAGAAGATACTAAAGATGCGGTCATCCCCAAAAGACCATGAGGAGTGCGCGTTAATAAGCCAGTCAAGGCCTTTAAAGCTAACACAAATGCCTCAGGTATTGCGCTTTTTTAGAAATGTTCCACTGTTTTTGAACCATATTTGGAGAATTAAAGATGTCAAGTGTGCTTATCTATTTGGAATTTATAACCATCTTTTAACAAACATTAAAGAAGCACCTTGAACATCTTAAATGTATCTACTCTGTTGAGATAAAACAACCTGAAGTTGAAATAAGCAAAATTCTTTTTTGAGTTAGAAAAAAGCTCATTAAGTATGAAGAAAAAATTAAGAAGAATTAACCCACAGCAAGGAAAAGGTGAATCATTAGATGAATTGAGTTAGCTAAGGTGTATAAGAGATTTACAAACGTTATTGTTAATGGTAGGAGCACTACCATCTTTTTGTACCAAAGTTTGTGGACATTGTGTAGCTCTTACCCATGCTTATTAACAAAAGAGTAAATTTTTATGGAACAAAAAAATAAGAACACCTTATATCAACTCAAATAACTTTTAGTGGAAACACCTATCTTGATATACCCAGAATTCAAAAAACATTTACCTATATACAGATTTCAGCAATGTTTAAATGGGGGACATTTTAGAAAAAATAGATGAGATGAGATGTATCATAATATCAAATTTTACTAAAAAACGTTTAACAGAGCTGGATGCAGCTATAAAGTTACTGAACAAGAACCTCTAGATGTGATTAGATCTGTCTGACACTTTTAACCATATATTTATGAAGTACACTCCATGATTGTAACCAACCATGCATCTTTATGATGGTTAAACAATAAGAAGGACCTAAACGGGCACTTTGCAAAATGGGAATTTCATTTGCAGGGTGTGACCTTTATACTACATCAATCTGGTAAACACCTGAACTCAGTCAACATGTCACAGTTACTAATTTTCATATAGATGCACATGAGAGCAATATTATTTATGAGCTAATCATAGGATCAAATAGTAAATGGGAGGAAGAGGATGAAGCTATGAAGAAGATTCTAAAGAATTGTTAATATCAGCAACCCTAAGTTATGTTCAATTAAATAGATTATTTAGGACAAATAGTTGCCTTATATAATGCCAAGTAAAAAAGCTAATTTTTATGGAAGGGCCCATACATGTTAGCCATAGAAGTATCAGCTTCACTGCTATAGCAAAGCAGAAATTTTTTTCTTGGTTTCCGGGAGGTGTACTGTTTAGATAATCCAGCTTACTTTGGGAGGGCACTATGTAGCAGAATGGATCTAGAAAGGCAATGACTAAGCATTTTTGCATTCAGTGGTTCCACCATTTGCAACAAGCTGTGCTTGTGACCACTAACGCTAAAGTCAAGAAACATTAAAAGAGCGTAAAATATACAATAATTAAGATCTAGGAAAGAGCCTAGAAACATCTCTATAAGTTTTATTCTTCAAGAACTATAAAATGAGTAAAATTCTTGTGGTGTAGAGCTCGCCTGGCCCTCCTAGATCAGAATAATCCCTTACTATACAATTTGAGGGTCAAGCAGTAATCCTACTCCTTCATGATTCAGGTTGTTGAGTTCTCATAGTTCTGGGGTTCCCATTGCGGTTCTGATATTTAGGATGCAAATTTACCCAGGACATTAATCAGTAACTCAGCCCATATCATACTCTTCAGCAATTCCTGAATCCCTCTATTTGCTCTTTCTAATTTGTGAGCATCAACTCAGATTAAAATTTAATTTTCTTGTTAATGCTCAGTCCTGGAGAAATGGCGTTTAAACTGCTCATCACTTCAACCATTGACAACTTTAGATAATACCATAGTAAGTTTCAACGGTTCCTCCTCAAGATCATGTCATAGGGGTACATAGGCTAAATGAACCTACCATGAAACGATTGACCACAGTATCCTGGACAACATATGCATTATATTCTCAGAACTCGCCTTGTTTAGGATGCAATGTGGGCTCACCCAGGAGGTATCAAGCTTGTTAAGTCGTCATATAGGGTGATGATAATAGAATAAGACAAGATCTATAATCTTAAAGGTGGTAATGGTCATTCAATGAGGTTTAATCGCATAGTCACTTTTTGTAGTAATCATGAAGATTCCTTTGGTGGCGAGCGTTTGTAATCTGATGATTTTATTATCTAGTGCCCTCAGTATCAGCTTGGTAAAATAAGAAACGTAGGATTCTAACAGAAGTTGGACACAGATGTGTAATCGTGGTTCTCTCCCATAAAGACATGAAGTGGCTACATCTTGATCACATGATAATGGCTTACAGATAGGCTTATAATGCGGAGGGCAGATAATAATTCCATTGCATGGTTTTGGTGGCTGCCATCTTATGAAGAATAAACATGAGGGCAACATCTGCACTTTCCACTACCCTTTAGTGAAGGATTTTATGGGCAGTGAATGTGGATGGTACTAAACAAGGACGTTAGTACCTAAACTACCTGTGATGCAAAATATAATCTGTTGTCAGAAAGTATGACTTTTGGGCATCCTTTAGGTTGAATTAAGCATAAAAGAAATGAGGCCAAACCCTATGCGGTGGCACTATGGCAAGAGATAGCCTCAACTAACTTGGTTAGATATTTATTGGTAAGTAGTATATATTGATGGCTGTGGAGACCCATGAATAAAGAACCTACAACATTAACACTGACCACGCTAGGTGGTGACAAAGCAGCCACAACTTAATGCTGATAATGGGACCTGGACAATCCTGGGCCTTACGGGTTATTCATGCTTCAAATACAACTTGAAAATTTTAGCATCTGGTCCCAATACATCGTTTCTTCAACCACTCAATTTTATTCTTGATGGCACCATATCCTATTCTGGAGTGGCCTAAAAATACTTTTCAGCTTGAGATGGAGGTTGCACATAGGGTAACCATTTCCTATCAATTAATCTTGTAGAACATCCTATTCTTTATCCAAGTATTTTTTTATCATAGATTGTAACTCATTATTGGTCTCTGGTGACTCCAATTCCCACTGGCCAGGATGGCCAAACAGATTGTATAGGCGGTCTTCTTCAGGTGCCAGTGCAGCCAATGTCAACATTCTTGACAACCCATCCACATTCTGGTGGGTAGTACCAGTGTGATGAACTATACTAAAGTCATAATTATGCATCCTTAGCGCCAATATAGCCAGACTCTCACCAGGATCCTTCATTTGTTAAGCCATCTAAGGGAGGCATGATTGGTGATTACCGTGAAGTAAGTTTTATATAGATAATATTGGAAATGAGGATTTCCAGAAGTATGAACAAGCATTCTCATTTTAATAATGCTATAGTTTTGTTTTTCCTTAAATAAGGTTTAACTGAATCTGTCAACTAGACGGTCTACCTGTTGTTCATCTAACTAGGCCATAATGGCCCCCACAGTCATATCACTGGCGTTGGTAATTAACAAGAAGGGATGAAAGAGCTTTGGATGTATGAAGACAGTCTGGATAATTAAAGCAGTCCTAAGGATCTTGAATGCGTAATCACACTCAGAATTTCATTAAAATAAAAATTTCTATTGGAGTAGTCTAACAATGGTTTAAAAAGGTTAGAAACCCATAGAATGAATTGTATGTAGTATCCCACCATCCTAAGAAACATCTGGATATCCTTAAGGCTTTGAGGAGGGTCATTTTCTCAAATGTGGTTAATTTTGTCCAATTGAGGTTAATCCTTTATTAGGTGAGTTTATGATAATAGAACTTAATCTTGCGATGGAAAAACAAGCATTTAGAATGCTTGAGATATAGAGATGCCTACCTTAACTGGTTAAAGACTTGGAGAAGATGTCCCAAATGAACGTTAAAAGTTTTGGAGAATACTGTGATGTTATCAAGATAAAGTAATATTCATGATAAAGTCATGTCACCTGGTAGTTCATCCATAGCTCGTTAAAAGGTGGCTGGGGCATTGCATAGCCCTTGTAGAATTTAAGTTGATATAATAGTCCTTCATTGGCAATTAGTGCAAATTTGGCTCAATCTATGGGGGCCATTTCAATATGCTAGTACCCATTGGAAAGATCCATTGCCAAGAGATACTGAGATCTGACAAGGAGGCATAGCAAGTCATCAATTCATGATATTAGATAACTGTCTTTTATGTTTACTGAATTAAGACTTTGGTAGTCCATGACAACTTGGTGACTTCCATACTTCATGAAAACATTTAGGAAGGGCAATGCCCATTGGATTTGGAACAATACCAAAAGTCCAACTTTATTAAACCCTTGAGCTCCATAGTGACTTAGGCTTCCTCTACTTACTCTTCCAATAAGGCCATGCTTGTACGGGTAAACATCTCCAAATTATACATTATGCACAGCTCCTTTATCTTGCCAAAGTCATATGTAGAGGTGGATAACAGGTCAGCATATTACCTCAGTAGCTCATCAACGGTTTCCCTTATTCAGGAGGTAAGTCTTCCTCAACTTAAGTCTCAATTAGTGCCACCACGGGAGGCGCTTCTAACTTAAATTACTGGAGATTTATAAATCTTTGAACATTATTAACTTTGTTAATGGATAGTAACCATACATATAATATTGCGGTGTTAAGTTCCACCATATGCGTTTCCGCTGTCAGATTGTCCAGTAGCACCAAGATATGGCCATCATATGCAGGATTAAGAACTCTGGTACATGGTAAGACCTCCTTTACTGAAATGTTATTGTATACCTGTATCTCCAAAAGGATCCCTGAGTAAGGTTCATGCGCACCTAGGTGTTGATTATGACTCAGGACTTTGGAAGAATTACTATCAGTTTTATAAAATGGGAACATTCCTTATTTCCCATTAACTACACGTGGTAGTAGTTGCACGTAGGAACCCCAGATATGATACTTCATTTGATAGCTTTTGCCACTTCATCTACAGTAAACAGGTGTAAGATTTTATATGCTACTTGTATTCCTTGGTAGTTTTGAATACCAGGAGGACAAGTATCCCAAGTAAGGATAAGAATCCTACAGCATATTAGATGATGGCTTCATACTCCTTTAGAAAATGAGTACCCTAACAGTGATTTATAGCCTTGGTTGTTAAGGGCTACTGCCAAAGTGTCCAAGGATATTTCTTGTACCTAAGCGGAAGTGCAGGATAAGCACCAATAGACTTTGCACATTGTGGACCATCAGTTCTATACTCCATACAATGTGGTAAATTGGGAGCAATCTTTATCTTTTTCATGAGGTTTGGTAAAACGAATTCAATGGAATCCCACAATCATAATTATCAGAACAAGTAATTTATGGACTTAAGGGCGATCTAATTACCAAGATCCCAAGCTGTGTTGGCAAAGTAATTAGCATGGGCTAATAATCAGTAGAAGAATAAGCAGTATCAAGACAATAGTTTATGAAGTAGATAGTTTGTTCATCCAAGATTTTCAAATGTAATTATTTAAAAGCAGTAATTTAAGTAGTTCAATTAGAGCATGGTGGTGGAATAATCAGCATTAATAGCCTCTTTCTTCACGAGGACCTCTATTTTCTGACAGATCTCTTTCTTCTTCATTGGAGAGCCACTTATAATATTGATCCATGGTGTAGCAATGGTATTTGTAGTAAGAGCAGTTGGGTATTTTTCCCTTAAAATAGATAACATGTATACGTAGACAACTGGGGTCTCTGAGATCCAGAATTAATTTATTGTAGCAGGTGGGATTTTGTTCAAAGTCACCTTTATTTCTTAGATAAATGAAAATTTCGTTTAGTCCCTATCCGGTGTAGTTGGACTTCAGGACAGGACTCAAAGGCACAGATAACCATGTAGAATGGCATCATATATAGAAATGTGATCAGTTGTGATGAATGGTTGGGCGCTGGCGTAGATATGTATAGAGAAGTCAGCAGGACTTTATCCTTGTTAAGTTGGATCGCCATAAAGGCCTGGTACTGGTTTAAAAGGGCTTAATCATTTCCATATTCTGGATTAAGATAGTATTGACCTAATACTAGCCTGACAGTCACGCAGGTGAGGGGTCATAATATCTTGGGCTTCTTACAGAGGCAGAAATGGACGTGCTTCACTTTTTCTTGGTAGTGGCCTCCTAAATTGCACTCTTATAAGCATACAAGAATGACGTAATACTCTCCTGACCTGGGATTAACCTCTCCTTAAAGCTGAGCTTAAAAAATAAAGCCAGAAGGGGCAGAAAGAGTGTTTGTACCCGGCCCAGCACTATGGCTTACCTAAAAAATCTATTTCCACAAACTTGCAGGGAGCTCTTTATTCTATTTGACTTTTTATTTTCTCCTCGCCATCATATAATTCATTCCAGAATTGGTTGTGGGTGGTTATGTTGGTTTTTTACTCCATTTGAATTTTACAGAGCCTAAATCTCTGCTTTGCGGCTTCTGACTTAAATTCTGAGGTCAATACAAGATTGTTATAACAGATTAAAGCGATTGAAGTGACCTTAGTAAACGTATGCATACTTTTCAATTCCTCATTTAGTTCCTCCAAAGTGATGTCAGAGTGAATAAGGCAACCATTAGATAGAAACCACACTCTTGCACTTTCTCCATCTTCTTATTTAAATCATTAATCATTACAATATTTCGCTCCTCCATAGATCGTCAGCACCCTCAGTGCACGGGGTAGTGGACCCAGGGGCTCCAGGCGGCCCTTTGAGGCCTTGTGGCTCTTCTGCTCCAACAGAGCCACCAGGAGCTCTAAGCCAATCAAGAATTTAGGATCCATCAAAGCCAACAGCTCCAGTGTGACCTTGAGACCCTTATGGTCTTGGGGCCCATTAAGCTCCTGATGCTGCAGATAGTTCCTGGCATTGTTGTTGCAGTCCTTTAATCAATGCCTCCACCTAGATCATGTGTTGCAACTAAGTCAATTTGAGAATCTGTACTTAGACATCAGATATTGAGAAGGTTTGTTGCACATATTTGTGTACCTTAGTTACTATGCATTGTAGATAATTAATTAATTTTCCACGTACCAAGAATCCCACAGCAAATAGGGGATTTGGTTCCAAGTATGTTGATAAGGCGTCTTTTATCCTAGATTGCCTATTGTTTATCCTGTAAAAATGCAGAAGCAGCTTCATAGAAATTAAAAAGTTGGAGTTGAGGCTCTAAATCAATATTAACTGACGTAACACCTCCTGATGATGAAGTCCTACAAACTGGAGGAGTTGAAGAAGATCTGGATGTTTGAGAAGGAAGAGGATGGGTTCCATTTCAATTGCCAACTCGTTAATAGATAGGGTAGTTGGGCAATAAAGCCTTCACATGTAGGAGTATAAAGCTGTTCCTTGGGAGCAGCTGGATCATCCTTTAATCGAGTAAACCCAATCAAGAGCTGTTGGATGGTACTTCTAATGTTGTTGCACTGAAGATAGTATTGGAACTGGTCTTATACAGGCATGTTAAACTTAAGGTTACCAAGAACCCTAAACTCTTAGGTTGTATGGGTGGTATTTTATATTGAGATGTATAAATCCATAAAATAATAAATTCTCGCCCCATTAGATGAGTAAGCTTTATTTCTAGAATTATTGCCTTTTTTATGATTGACAGTTTCACTTATAACAACTTTGACTTTCCTTTAGTAAGAAACAGTTTTGGATTCACTGATATAGTAGAGTGAAAGATGTGAATTCTTGGTTTCCTGAAGGTGTCCTTTTTGAAAAATAGCTTTCTTTTAGATAAGACTATATAGCAAAATTGGCTCCTGAAAGGCAACGGCTAAGCACTTTTTCATTCAGTAGGGTCTGAAATTGGCAACTATCTGTTGTATCAACACTAATGCTAATGTCAAGAAACTTCAAAGGAATAAAAAATTAGCTAATAAACATCTAGGGAAGACTATGCAATTTTATCATTAAGATAAATTATCTAACATTAATAGGATGAGCGGGATATTTGTGACATAGATAACGCCTGGGCCTACTGATCAGGATCTTCCTTCTCATTTGATGAAAATCATTCAGTGGTCATACTACTCCTTCAAGATACAGGTTGTTGCGCCCCCCAATGTTCTAGGGCTCCCATGTTGCAGCTCTATTATACAGGATCCAGTTTCATCCAGGTCATCAATCAGTTTCCCATCCTGGATCACATTATCTAGCAATTCCCAAATCTATTTAAGTTGTTCTTTCCCATTCATGTGGATTAACTCATTGAGCGAAAAATAATTATCTTATTAAGGTTAAATTCTGGAGGAGGACGTTCAAACAATTTATCACAATCTTTGACAGGTTCAGATTGTATGCAATTACAAGTTCTGACAGAAGGCTTCAGAAGATGCATTTTCATCTAAATAAGTACTTTTAGTGGGAGGCAATGTTATGTGATGCCAATAAGTCACTGAAACCCTGAGTTGGATGTGCCCAGAATAAAGCAATCCTAAAGAAATTTATATAAAATATTCCTTCTACCAAACCATTATAAAAGTCTCTATTGATAGTAGGATCTTTTCCAAAGTCATCCATTAGATGTAATTTAAAATCTTTGCTATTGACCACTTTAGCAAGTTGGTAGAAGCAATTTCAGTAAAGGAATCTAATTCAAAAGTTACCACAAAACTCCTGTATCACCAAGGTATCACCTGGAATGGATGTTTACAAGTATTACTCTTCAATAATAGATGAAGTCTTAAATCTGACGTTTTAAGACTTCTTATGGACTTATTGGGAGTCAAGAAGCAGTTTACCACACCTTATATTCTGTGAAATCCCAAGGATCGCTCGCTTGTTTATTATTATCCTGCATGCTTAATCTGGATGAAGTTCCGTAGATTGATCCTCAATATTACCAGTGACTTATGTTATTCTCACCGTTTAGACTTTCGCTAGGCATATTTGAATAGCCCCCAACTCTTCTGGTCAAATTTTGGCTTAATTTTCCCAACGTAATTGGGAACTTTTTCTGAGGCAGGTTTTGATACAAACTAGGTGGTTGGTACTTCCAGCTTGGTGACACTTCTCCAAAGAAAAGATTCAGATGATAAAACCAGAAAGAGATGAAATAAAATATTTTTTATTAGAGGGAATTTATTTGATAATCAGTCATTAGGCCAGGCGCCAGTATTTATATCTCTAGGGCATCTCCTGGCCACATTTGAGCACACAATTTCAAAAGATATTTTACCACCTCAGTTCAGCCCTTGAACTGCTACGGCTGAGACCTTTCCTTAAGTTTATTGGTGGCAAAATACTCTCAAAATTGGGAGGATTTCAGGTACAAAAATGCCGATAGAAGCATGAGAATTTTTCCTAGGATCTTCTTGATCTGAGTTTTGTCATACTGCTGACAAAATACACCTTCTGTGAAACTCTTACATCGATTAAAGTAGATGACATACCCCTAATCAGGACGTCGTCAGGCCTCTCTTGATAGCACTAGGTTCTCCCTATCAGGTGGTCCATGTGCAAGTGCTATTGTGCCAATTATGTGGATCAACATACAAATTTTGCCCTTGAGCAGGAAACTGATTATGTTTTTCGTTTGTCTGATGGTCCATAGGACTTTTAAACGTTAACTTTAGGTCAGTCCTGAAAAATTTTGTATACTAGCTTTTTGATTGTGTTCCCAATAATCAGGACCAATTGCTGAGATTTGATGCATAGATAATAGGCCATAATGTGTGAGCATATTCAGCCTATAATTATTGATAAAGTACTTGATTGAATTTAAGTTGATATATTTGGCCCAAAATGTGTAGTTGCAATAGGCTTTGAGGTGAGAGTTAAGGTATTAGCGTGAGCATTGAAAGGATAATCAGCCCCATCTAATGGTTGTCAAAGGTTTATTTTTGAGTCAACCACCAGAATCTAACATCTCCCCCCACTTTCTCAAACATAAGCCCTAAGATTCCTAATTAGCCTCCATTGATCTGTTATCGTTGGCCTGAACGCCCAATAAGCATGGAGTTGGGCCTTCTATTTGGTAACTTCAGCCCAAACGCCCAATGTTTCTTAAGTATGTTGCTCTTATTGTTAATTTTGGCCCAAATGCCTGTCAAGTCAGAAGTTAGATCCTCTCCCCAACCTTGAGTGTGAACTAATGTATTAATTAGAATAAAACTATTATTATTATATATAAATATTTTCTTGTTTTCCCCTTTTTACAACATTTTTTTCTTAATCAGCCCGCTTATTGAACCTTCTTGGGATTTTTTTATGAACTAGATTGTATACATGACCAGTCCTATTATCCTTAACAGTATATATATAAACTTAGATGTCTTCTTAATCACTTAGATTGGCCTGACCCAGATGCGATCTAACTTTTGCAATCAGCCTGATTCATGGGTGTTGCAAAATATAACTTCGTCATTAACTTCAAATTCAGCAAGTGTGTAGCAATTCTCTAAATCCTTTTGATGTTGGGCCATTTTCTTGGCAAAACTGTTGTCAAAGGCTTGAGCTTGTAGTTTGATTAAAGCATATGCAAGCTTCTCAACGTACTGAGTTAAGTGTTTTCTCCAGGTTCCTCTAGGGCCAAATATAGCAGCGTTGGTAGGGCTGGGTGTCTTCCATATAATACTTGAAACGGAGACATCCTGGTTGATGAATGGTAGGAAATATTGTAGATGAAAACTGCAAAACTTAGATAAGTACTTCATTTGGATGTTTTGGCCAATGTTTATTTAACTGAGGTAAGCCACCCAGGAGATGGACATCACCAAAACTTAAAACCTAAAAATCATCGCCAAATAAAATGAAAAAATGCTCAAAATGAGTGGATGACACACATACCTAAACTCAACCAACCAGGTAGGACAGCAGGAACTGCTTATCCCATCATGGCGGAAGGGTAGGGGGAGTCAAGGGGCTCATCCTTAGCAACAGTTTCATCCCAAAGCATGGCACGGGCTACAGCGGAGAGCAGAAGCGTCAGGGCATCAGCAGGATGTGGTAATATTTCCAATGATCATGGTGTTATTAATACAACCACTATATATTAGAGTTCCAACATACTTTGTTAAAGTTAGTTCAGCTTTCATGTGTGCATCGGGTTGTTTTTTGAATTTGATGATATTGTTGCAGGTAATCTTTAATTTTGGGATTCCGCGCTACCTCTGCTATGTGCTGGATGGCGTCATTAGCTTTTTTGTGGGCTTTGATCAGCATATTATTCTGTATCTTATTGGCTTTGGAAGGAATATTGGGAGGATGGATTCCTTCTGTGAACATCGCCACTGATTTGGCGGCAGCTTTGTGGAGAGGGTGACAGTCTGGCTTAGTCATTGCTTCACCAGTCAGCTGGTGGTCACCGCATAACGTTTTGGCATTTGATGGGGGCATATAAGTGAGGGGGTAGTTCCTTATTATCATTGATATACACAAACCGCTCATTTGTATATTGCGGTTCTCAATTATATTCCCAGACTCATTGATTTTGGCCAATAAATCCCAAGGATTTTGGTTGACTTGAATTGGGGAGTCAGCATATCCCTGTGGTATGATTGGTTCATTGGAAAATGCATGGGAACAAACAGGGGTCCAATCTTGTGCTTGATTGGATGGAGCGTTTGTGGCACAGGGGCAGCAGGAGGCTGATTGGTGGCTGCAGGTGCACCTGCAGCAATAGGCTTTGGGGGAGGGGGAGGTAGGATCGTGCCCCATACCAAAGGTGGCATGGGGTGGGCGGCGGAATGGAGGCTAGCAGTCTAGAAAACAGTGCCATCAGAAGCAGCTAGGGATGGGCACTTGCTTTTCAAGTGGTCCAACTTGAAACATGTCAGACAGATCGTCCGTCCGCCCTTGATGCGGGCCCAGAATGGATGGTCAGGGGCAGAGAGGATAACAGCATGAGGGGGAATTGACAGGGTAATTTTGTTTGAGTCAGGGCTGATCATGGCATACGCCCTGAGGCCCAGCGAGGCGTGTGGCCCCATTTGGGACCACAAATTGCAAGATGGGGTTGGAGCCATAGGCTTCCAAACCTTCCATCAGCTCCTGGTGGAGTTCTTCAGGGGGAAGGTTGGTGGGCAAACCAGCGAACTGAACCACCAAAGTGGTATCCTCTGGGAGCTGGGTCCGAGTTGTGGGGAGAGGGGTACCCTGGAAAACCAGGGGCACAGTTGCCGCAGTGGCGGCATTGGCTTCACATGTGAACTGAGACCAAAGTACCCCTTATAGGTGCGGAAGTCAATAAAACCGGTGGGATGCATCACCACCTGAGCCGTTTCAATAATGGCTTGGTCGTGGTAGGGGAAAAGTTTCTTATAGTCAACCCTAAGGCCAAAATGCATGTTGCTCTGGGGGAGCATCAGGGGGCAGCGGGGTAAAGCTAAGGTTTGAGCGAGGTGGGCATCAAGATCCTTGGAAGGAACAAATTGTCCCAGGGGTTTGGTATGACTGGGCAAGCCAGTCTTAGCGCGTTTTCCTGTCAGATGGAAAATGGCGGGGGAGTTTCGCCGCTGCCCCACACTGGGGCAGCCAGCAGGGAATTTGATGGCATCAGAGCAAAACTACGGCAGGCGATTAACTTTTACTTTTATTAACAGTATAAATTGCTTGGAAAGTTATGCTTAGCGGAAAGAAAGTCAAAGAGTCTACTAAAAAAAGAGAATTGTCAAAGCAGTTGTTGCAGACCGCCTAGAACAACTTTAACAGCCTTCTTTCAGTTATCTCAACTGGTTTGGCCAATGTTAATTTCCAGATAATGTTCACCAATGTCTCGTTTGCGCGCTCAACAGTCCCATTAGTTTTGGGATGATAGGGAGTAGAAAGCACACCTCGTACACCCATTAATTAGTTGAGCTTGGCAAGGACATTAGCGGTAAAGTTGGTTCCGTTATTGGTCAGATTAACCTGGGGATATCCATGTTTGTGGATGATGTTTTCAAGGATGAACTTGGCGGTAGTTGACGCTCCAGCTTCCTGAATGGCCTTAGCCTTGACCCATTTGGTCAGGTGGTCGATGGCTATGATTATGTACTTGGCCTTTGTTTTGCTTGTTGGAAGTGGGCTGACAAAGTTAATAGATACAGTTTCCCAGGCAAACTTGGGCTGAACAAGCTGGTAAGTCGTGCTTTTTTGGAAAGGTTTTCGCCTTGAACTCTGCACAGAATTCTAGCGTTTCTTGGATGTCAAAATGCATTGACTTCCAATAGTAGAATTGCTTCAGATGCTCTTTTGTTTTCTGAATCCACCATGCCCTATGGCCTTATGCACCGCCATTATTAGGTCTGTTCAGGCTGAGGGTCTTTGGAATCTATACTTCTTGCCCTCAATGATCTTGTAAAGCATCCTTTTTTGATGATTGTATTTTTTTATAGATCCAATAATTTTTTTGGATGGAACTGGGCTCATTTTGATACTCTCTGCTGATCATTTTCATAAGCAACTCATTAGTGGCCCAACTAAGTGTTGCAATGGTGAGTAGTCAGGATAGGCAGTCAGCGTTTTGGTGTTTTGCCCCAGCTCAATGCTCAATGGTGTAGTCATAAGCTTGAAGCTTCAACGCCCAGCGGGCTAATTGGCCCTCAGGTTCTCTTAAGTTGTTTAACCATCTTAGGGAAGCATGGTTGATAACTTTGAAATGTGTGCCATGAAGGTAGACAAGAATTGCTTGTAAGCATATATATGATGGCTAAGCATTCTTGTTCCATCACCGTGTAGTTCCTTTCATGAACTTTTAAGGTCTGACTAGTGAAGGGAACTGGATTTTCTTCACCATCTTCTCCAACTTGGGATAACACGTCCCCCACTGCTGTTTGGGATGAATCAGTTTGGACAATAAATTTGTGATCAAAGTCTGGGTATTGAATAACAGGCGCGCCCAATAGGCCAATCATTGTTGGTCAAATGCATCCTGGAAAGCTGGAGTCTAGTCAAATGGGACCTTATCTTTAAGTAAATAGAAAAGTGGCTCCCCAAGTTGTGCGAAATCAGCAATAAATTGGCAATAGTAACCAATCATTCCTAGGAATACTTGAATAAAGCGCTTGGATTCAGGCCATTTCATTTTGGAGATGGCATCCAGCTTAGAGGGTTGGGGCTGAAGACCCACTTTGTCAATTACAAATCTGAGGTATTCCAGTTGGTCTTTGAAGAGCTGACATTTTCTGGGCTTGATTTTTAAGTTTGAGCTGCTAGCCTTTCTAAAACCTCCTCTAAGTGTTCCAAGTGGTCGTCAAAATTGTGGCTGAAAATGTTGATATCATCAAGGTACACTAGTACACATGATAACTTCAAATCTCCCAGAATTGTGTCCATAGCCCTCTGAAAAGTAGCCAGGGCATTGCAGAGCCCTTGTGGCATTCTCAGCGGCTGGAATAGGCCCTCTTGGGTTATAATTGCACATTTTTTGCGCTCCTCTTTGGGAATATCTATTTGCTAATACCCACTAATATGGTCCATTGCTGAGAAGAACTTTGCGCCCCCTAGCCTATCCAAGGCATCATCAATTCATGGCAGAGGGTAAGAGTCCTTCTTTGTGATGTTGTTTAGCCCCTGATAATCAATGACTACTCAGTTGCTTCCATCCTTTTTTCACCTTTAAAATTGGTGCTGCCCATGGACTTTTTGAAGGGACTAACATGCCACAATCGAGGAGTTCCTTAATCTCCTTGGATACAGCTTCTTCTGATGATTTTTGAGCATCTAATCAGGCGTAATTGAATAGGTTTATGATCTCTGGTATCAATTTTGTGGGTGACACCCTTAGCGCATCCCAAGTCAAAATCATCTTGTGTGAATATTTCCAATATATAGAGAATAGCTCCTGAGCTTTGCCTTTCTTAGAGTTTGTCAGGTTGCTAAAAAGCCATAGGGACAACATTATTTATGCTGAGTAGGTCCTTATTGGGGAGTCCTAATCTGACAAAAGTTCTGAACTCATAGAATGATTGAATTTCCAAGGTAGGAATAAGATGTAGAAATGCGATTGTTTGATGTCACTTGATGGAGATGGGCCAATTTTGCAGGTTTGCACATAATATATGTATTTCTCTGTGGCCCAGACTGATAATACCAGGGACAATGTTTGGTTCAAATTGAGATTTAGACCATGGTTGATATACTTCACCTTTAAGTTTTTCTGGGATATTAATTGTTAGTCCCGTTGGGATGATTACTTGATCTCCAGATGATATAGTGATGCTCTGATTTGATCAAAGTGGAATGCCATTTGACTCATCGATCTGTGTGGGTAGTGGCTTTATCTTTGACCGCGCTTTGACATACTCAATTGGGATGACTACATCTTTGTAGGCTAGATTTATGAATAGGCTGGGTTTCTTTTTCTCAACTGCCCTATCCCAGTTATAATAAAGCGGATTAGCCTGGCCAAGAATGGTGAAAGTAACATCCTTATTATTGGTAACAACTCCATATCTCCTTAGGAAATCAGTCCCAATTATGATATCATAGTTCATATTTGCCAACACTATGGCAGGTGCTGTTACTACAATGGATCTGAATATGAGAGGTAGGGTACTGTATGCACCCAGCAATTTAGTTGTATGCGCTCCAGCTGTTCCATATTGCTGACATTGGGAAACATCAGGCACAATTTTCAGCTTTTTAACCAACTTTGTGCTGACTATATTAGTAGGAGCATCACTATTGATAATGGCCTGAACTCATACCTTGTTTATCGCTATGTCCACATAAGTACATTCAGAGTAGTTTTCAGAGGTAATTATTGTATGAATGCTGTGATTGCTGACCGATTCCATGTGTGATTTCAGGCTTGAGCAACTATCTGGGAAGTTCTATGCTAAGGTCTTAATGGGAATAGCTACTCGAACATTTTTAAGCTTAGGTAGGTCAGTTGTCTTCTGGGTTGGAGGTCTAAGCCCTGATCAATAATCTGCTTTGCGTAAGGTTTTGATACTTCTGCTCAGGCTTCTTTGGTAATTTTTAAGGGTTTAGTTGCTTTTGCTGTGGCCCAAGTAGCTACCATCATGACATCATTAGCCATGATATGGTGGAGGTTATCTTCAGCAACATCTTCAGCCCTAAAGAGCTCATCAGGGTCAGGTGGAATGGTTTGAACATTAGTGGAGTTAGAGCATTCCGCCTCTACTCCACCTGCTCTTTTCCCACCTCACTCTCGCTGTTGATTTCTAGAGCAAAGTTGACCTCAGGCTTTTTGTTGGACCATCTGTAGCATTCGCTAGCAAAGTGCCCCTTTGACCACAGTAGTGGTATGTAATTAGCCTTTTTTCTGCTCTTGCTCAAGTTTTTGGTTCATAGTTCAGAAATCTTTTTCCTGATTGGACATAGTGTTGATTTTTGGGCCCAAAAATCAGGATTTTTGCTGATCTTTGGCTTGATTAGGGGTATTGAAATTATGGGAACAGCTTCTCAAGTAATTGGTAAGCTCTTGGATTTCCAAGCTTCCATTAAATGTAGGTAACATGACATTGTGCAGTTCACGGAAGGGCATAATTTCATGCTCTCACGCAATCATGGCATCAAACTTATCTATTGCATTGCACCCATGCAGAACTTGTGCCTCATGGAAAAATTTATCCGCAAAGTTTTTAATAGTCTCATTCTGCTTGAATTCATTATTAAGAAGCTCTCTTTTTCAGGTTCTTGATTTCTCAGGCCCTCCAAACTGTTTTGTCACTGCAATTTTGGCATCCATATAGGACCAATCGTCACCCAAATAGGGCATAACGAGGTCACAGCTGTGGGCGTTGAGTGAGTTAATCAGTGCTTACCCTTTTGCATAGTCTGATGCTCCCCTCATTGCTTTTTCAAATAGCTTGAGGAAAGAGTGAACGTTCCCATCTTTATCAAACTTTGGTAAATTCAATGGTTTGAAGTCATCTAGCCCTGTTTCAGGCATAGGGGTTGTACTTCTTATTGAACGACTTGGAGTATCATCGCTCATAATCAGCTCTCTTTACTATTGTGGAGTATCTGAAGTCAGTAATGATGCCAAAACTCTAGGCATAGAACGGATGTTCAAACTATCAGTTTCTGCATCAGTGTCAATTTCTGATGATTCAATTTCATGATATTGCTCTGAACTACTGGATTATGACGCTTTAATTTGGCCATTAGTTAACTTTCCAGGCTGTTTTTTGGCCAAATAAGCAGAACTTTTTCCTAATTCTTTTTTGTCAAAGCTGGGTGAGCACTGGCGGCATTGCTTTCTGAAAGATTCAAATTCTTTTTTAAGGTTGTCGTACTCCTCCTTGAATAAAGCTTGATTGGTTGTTATGCTTTTAATATCTTTGGCCATACTGTCTCCTTGGTAATTTGAAGTTGATAATTGCATTCTGAGTTCCCAATTTTCCTAAATAATTTCAGTATTTCTGTCCTACAATCTTGACACCACAGTCCAAATTTTTGAAATTTCCTCTTTGATCTAGGCATCCTCTTCATCCCTATTCAGAACAGCTGGTTTTGCTGCAAGGTTACAAAGTTTTTGTTTATAGTATCCAGCTCGGCCCAAACATGCTCCATAAAGTCATCAACTCTTACAAATAACTCCAGGTGATTTCTTGCGCCTGGAAGTGGCATGTATGGTAAGTCATTATGATTAAGACAATAGGTACAGAATGGATTTCCAGTTTTTGACAGCGGTTATTCATGATTTGTACCCATTTGTGTGATAGCCCATGGTGAGCAAGAACTTTTGCAGCTATCTTTGGGACTCCATCGTTTAGAAGCTCCTCAGGATGTTTAATCTCCCATGATCTTCAAAAGCAAGTCCCATATTATCCACAATTGCCTTTCGGACTTCAGTAAAACTGGAAAGTTTGTCCAGTAGGGCATTTCAGGAAGATTGTTCCCAACCTTGCACATGGTGGATTTCTGTGATTTCCAGATTTTGTATAGCAATGATTCACTGGGTATGCTTAATTGAGGGTTGAACAAAGTTAACCAGTAATTCTTTAGTTGTTTGACTTTCTGTGAGACTTTTAGCAAGCGATGCTGTTATATATTTGGGCTTCGCCTGATGGCTGGTTCATTGTTTGGTGGAAACTGAAGCTTCGAGCATCTATTGTGTGAGGACAATAGACAGGATGGTGCTTTAAATTTATGATATAGCTTTTTGGTAATACTTCAATTGTATACCCGGTCATTTCGCTTGGACAATGGCACACTTCCCTGATCCTACTGATCCCAAGTGAAAATCGACTTTAATATAAAATAAAGTGATAATGCAAAAAAGTTTATAAGATAAATTATAAACTTAGTCCAGAAGTTAAAGGATGACTTTATTAGTGTAAATGCAAGGGTTATTTATAGGGTTTAATGTTAACCACATCTTACCCATGACGCCTTACTTTCAGTGGCCCTTGGCCACATAAAAAGTTTGTAAGGACGTCTACAAATACTTTGACTCAGGGCATCATGCTCAGCCTCAGAGTCAGAGTAAACACCATCATCATCCTTGATATGGCGTTTTGTCATATCTTCAAAATTAGCTGAACTGATTTACTTTCACGTGTAATTGGCAGCACATACCAAGGCGATTTGTATCACTAATTAGTAATTAATTAAGTCAAAAACTTGACTGACATTAAAAACTAATTTTGACATAGACCAACAAAGCCCACATGCTTGAGTCATTAAATCAAAACTTAAATTTAAGTTCAACCTAACCAACAAAGCCCTTAAGCCCATGTCATCATAGTCAAATATAATCAAGTGAAATTGCTAGGCCGCAAGTACCAAGTTCAGATACTTAGGATACACCTGAACTATAATCGTTGATATTGAATATCCAACAATTAGGTCCAGTCAATTCCTCAACACTTCCCCCGCCTTGACTGGATATAAGCGGCGGATACCTTTCTTCCTGGGCTGCACTGTCTGACTCTTCACCTTCCTCAAAGTTCAAATGTCATCTCGATAGCCTTCCCTAAGCTGACAAGGCCAGCGTGCCTGATGCTGAGCCTTCTTGGGTTTTGGCGCTTCTCCGTCAGGTTCAAGACAGTTGGAACTTGTATAAAGTCCGCATCTCTCTGATTCCATTGAAGGCTTCTTTGGTTCAATTGCGCTCTCCTTCCCCCACCAAAGAGGGGATACCTACTTCTAATGCCTGTGAGGCATCAATCTATGAAATAAACTATATGTTTTGTAATTATTTATTTTATTTTATTATATATATAAATATTATTTTTTATGTTATGGGTGAAGGAACTTAGTGTGTACTTGATTCACAACCCAACCGCCTTGATCATCAATGGTATATACATCTTCAGACAATTTCTCCAAAATGATAAATGTACCCTTCCAGAGCGAGGCTAGTTTGTGTGCACAGCCTGCGCTATGAGTGT
>JAKSZP010009614.1:0-81734 GCA_022478985.1 Massospora cicadina | reverse complement strand
ACCCCTCTGGATGGTGTGACCACTGATGCTGATTTTCCACTCAGCTCCAAATAGAGAAGAGGATTTGTTTGCAATGGGGCGGCGTCCCATGTGGGCCCACAGCAGAGGGATTAGAAGTCATATAGTTAGTAGAGAATGGGAATGGTTAGGATTTTAGAGGCAAAGGGCGCAGGTAAAATAGAAGTGGGGCGCGACAATCAGTGTTGGTGAGAGTGTGAGTCTGGTGACTGCAGCGATCCAGGTGCCAAGTATTCTGGTGGCATGGGCCTTGTAGTTGAGCAGTCCCATATCACCACTATGGCAAGGGCCAAACATGACATCCAGGCACACAGGGGGAGGGCGGCCCAACCAAAGCCACTCTTGCAGAAGGCATACAAAGAGGTGAAGAAAGAGGGGTAAAAAGTGATTGCATGGGCCACAAATTAGACTTTTGACAAGAGCATAGAGTTGGCAAGCACTACCCAGCCTGTGAGGGTTGTCTGGTGGGCTCTGAGGGAGGTTATGCGCTTTGTGACATTGTCTAGGATGTGGTGCTCCATTACCAACAAGGTGTACCCACCCACCTTTAGCCACACTCCCAAATGGTGCACTGGACCAGCAGTGGGTCTTGATATGAAAGGGATTATAAGAGGGGCGGTATGGGGTGGCCAGGGCAAGCGAACTAGAGACCAAGCCACTGGAGCAGTCTGATTAAGGGGCGCCAGTGACCAGTGGGCTTGGTATTGGCTGAGGAAAATGGTTTCAGTTTTGAAGGCATTAAGGGCATCGTTACTGACCCTGGAGTAATCCTGGATAATTTCCTCTAGCGCGCGTGCATTGCAGTTGTCAGAAACCCCAACCACACAGGTGTCAATAAATTCCAGCAGAATAACAGGTGCTTGGCCTTGCATATGGATACCAGCAAGGCGTGCATTTACACTACGTAAAAGTGGGTTGAGGCTGAAGTTGTATAATAGTGGACTTAAATGGTCCCCTTGGAGGAGACCCCTTTGAGGGTGAACCACATCAGTGAGGAAACCAAGGTCATACACTGCAATTGTGGCAGATTACATGAGCAAAATCATTTAGCTTATAACCGGGGGGAAGTGGAATTGGTGAAGGCAGGCTTAAGATAATCCCAGTTGACCCTGTCATAAGCTTTTGTTGGTCTAAGAACACAAACGCCCCAGTAGCTGGAGACTGGCAGACATTGGCCACAGTGTAATTATTGTCCCATAGTAGCCTTTTAGGGATAAAACCGAACTTCTAAAAGGAAATTAATTCAGAGGGAACTTCCCCTATGCGGGTGGCCATAATTTTAGTAAATAACTTAGTATATGTATTAGTAGTGTGAGATGGGGCGCCAGTTCGCTAATTCCAGCTTATCCCTTCTTATACAGCTTTATTATATAGTCAGCCTGCCTCCAGGAAGGATGCGCGTTTCTAAAAGACATTTGTTCATTGAAGCAAGCATCAGAGAGGAGAAAAATTAATTTTTTTTGCAAAACTCATACGGAATCTCATCTGGACCTGGGCACTTCCTGTGTGGTGCATCACAAATGGCAGTACAGAGTTTATCAAGAGTAATTAAATTTTTTAACTATGGGTAGCGGGAAATGGTGCAGATATGTGCACCATCAAGAAACTAAGAAATTGTGGCAGGTTTGACTAGCTTGTACTTGTATAAATCAGAGTAAAAGTTATGAACTTTGGCTGCCACATTGACTGGAGTTTCTGCAATGGAGTTGTCCAGACGCCTCACCTGTGAGCAGGCCAAGAACTGTCACAGTGCAAAGAATTTTTGGAAAAAGTAGGTGGATCATGTGTCACCCACCGTTATATTTTTTGCATTGTACTGAATGCAAATGTGATGTTTGTGTTATCTTACCAGTGCGTTGAGATGAGAAGACACCTCTGTCCACTTATGACCCCAAGCTGGGCTGTATCCTGCAGCAGGGACATTAGACTCCATTTGGTCCACTTACCTCAGCGTGCACTTAATGAATGCCAAGGCAGCCCTAGAGCGCCATGACGAGATGTGGAATTCCTGAAGGATAGTATTTGCTTTATAGGCTGACCAGGTAGAAAGTGGATCAGCACAGAACGGTGTGGCGAACTCTGGTGCCAAAGTTTTGGTGTCCACCCATGCTGAAAACATGAGTGACGTTATTTCAGCTGGGCAAAATTTGCACCATTTTGGCGCTTGTGTCAGTGGGCTTGATAAAGTGAAAAATACTGACACCATCCTGTGGTCTTAAATCAATATTCGTCATTGTAAAGTGTGAAATCTGGGGCCAAAAGTTTAATGGGGCAAGAATGAAGTCAATGCGGGACATAGATATTAGCTGCCTTTGTGCACATGGGACAAAACATTTTGGGTAGCAACGGCGCATGCTTGAGGAGGGTATCAAAAAGCCCCAAGGTGGCTTTTAGGATGCAGAGTTTGATTTGCCCCTGAGGGGGATAGGCGTGAAAGCCAGCAATCGGTGGCCAGGTTGGCCCAGCAATTTAAATCGCCCACCACAGAGGGATCAGGTGGAAGTGGGAGGGAAGTTATGGCTGAGAGGAAATCCTGGTGAGGCTGCGCACAGGTCAGGGTTTACACATTAAGTATAGTGTGCACTTCATCATCCCATGAAAAGGACATGACCAGCACATGACCATTGAGTTACAAATGTTTATATATAGATTTAAAACTACAGGTTGCATGTATAAGCACCCCACAGTGCGGCGACCAAAAAAGGGGAGATTAGGAGCATGGTTGCCCATGTATTCTTGGCACCGTGTGGACAGTGGGATTCCTGAATTGCCAGGATGCTCACAGGTAAATATTATTTTTAGTATTAAAATCAGTTTTTTAGCCCAGGATGGTGAGGCCTTGAGTCCAGCAATGTTCAACATCCCTATTGTGAAGGAGACCCCCATCACATCTTAGGTGCAATGGGAAGGGCCCCTCTGTCCTTCCTGTGCAGCTTTTTCAGAACGCTATTTGATGGCATTGCGTGTGCAGTGTTTCTAATGGTTAGGTATCCTTAAGGGCGTTTTTCTTTACTTTGGATTTTTTTGTATTTGGGTTTTGACTTTGATCATCTTTTTGTTTTGAGGTGCTCCTGCAGTGCACCATCAGAGGTCAACAAAACTTTGGGAGGGTTGGGCTAGAAGACTCAGTTTTAATTGGTGTGCATTAAACTTGTGTAGGTGAACCCAACTCAAACAGCTGTTCCGCAGGTTGGGGGCCTAATTTTATTGGTGAACAAAAATTGTGAGCTTCTTCAGCTTAAAATGACTCAATGTCAGCCTGGTTCTGGGCAGGTGTGATCACGGATGCTGCCAAAGCTAAGGCCTTCGCCACTGCTCTATAGCCCTGTTTGGACTTCTTTTGCTCTTGTGGGGACACATGTTTAACCTGAATATAACATCCCTGCGCACCCCACAGGAAGGCGGCATCAGCGTCAATGGCAGGTCATAGTAGGAGTCAGCGTTTCCCTTTACATCTGGGAGAATTTCAAGCTGAGTAATGCCCTCTCTGGAAGGGCAGGTGTGTGCTTTATGGCCCAAAGAATGACAATAGGTGCAGATAGGGTGCGCTATCCAGCGTAGCGTGAAATGGGTGGGAGTCCTGCCCATCAATAATGATAAACAGCGGTGTATAGAATCTGAGTTAGATCTTCTTGCAATGACCGCGGTTGGGGTGATCACTACAATTGCTTTGCCCATGCTAAGCTATGGCATAATTGTGAAGCGCTGCATTTCAAAAGAGTGAATTTACCCATAGTTTTAAATTTTATACAAGTGATGGTGCTCTAGGACGTCACGTCTCACCGTTGGGGGGAGAAAGACAAAAGTGACAAAAATTTGGTTAGATTTGGTCCAATGCGTGCGCTTCACTTCAACCACTCGTTGACCATCTGGAAGATCAACCACCATGTGCACCTGTGCAGCGGCGTCTTCTGCTTGCGTGGTTTCAAACACAAGGTCCAACTAGCCCCAGGGCATAGAATGAGGTGCAACGTACATGACGTCTGGGAAGTATTTGTGAACATTACCACATAACCTTTCCCAACGTGCCTTTAAATTTATATCCAGAAAAACTAGAATCCCATGCTCCTCTGACAACAGGGGCTGATAGTGTGGAGTTTTGATGTACCGGTTGCAATTTGCTTTCCATGCTAAAATCTATGGTGAAGTATTCACTGCTGTTTTCTTAATTTTGCCTTGCCCACAAGTGCCTCTGGGGAGTTTTCTAACATTTTACAATGCAAAAACAAACCCTGTGCCCTTTACCATGCTTAACCAACCCTTAACAGACATTGGGTGCACACTAATCTCCTTGTATAGATAATCGAACTTACCAGTCATGAATCAAATCAGTTGCAATAAGTGATTGCAACAAGAAAGAAGAAACTGTTGTCATGGAGGTGTTGACATTGGCGTTGAACGCCTTGTTTTAGCATCGTATAGACTTTTGTAGCTTTGGCTACTCAACTTCTTCTTCCAGGAATAAGCATTAACTCTAAACTCTGAAGCCATCTCTTTCTTGAGTATAGCTCACTTCAGCTCCCGAGGTTTCTTTGCACATGTTCTTTATATGTGCAATTAATATTTGTTTATAAGTCTATTAAAATATGTGAGTGATTGATACTAGTATGAAGACTAGTATCCAGTTGAGAGTATACGACCAAATATTTCTCCTGCTCAGGATTCTCCTTAGAAACAGGAACAACAATCCTCCCTTACACTGGTGAAAATACTGAATAAACTCTCCAGATAATGAGAGAATTCTTATCCATTTAAATTTTCTTTTGGAGTTGGCAACTTCTAGATGACAACAGAACTTAACCTACTTGAAGCAGGTTCAGATGTTCTAAGGTAATTCTACTTATAAGACTTGACTCCTAATTCCGGCCAAAAACTCCTCTCCTTAAACTTATCCAGCAATTATAGTTCAGTGGCCTTCTTATAAAACTTCTATCCCTTCCTTCTGGTAGAACTTAACTTAGCACTAGGTTCATAGGTTCCTCTTCTCTTGACGCAGGAAACGTGGAGATCTTGACAGTAATATTTAGTTCATGGATATTTGATAACTATACTCTACTCCAAAGAGTACTAAAATATACAATTAATTATAATAAACTAAATATATGAGACTAAAAAGATTTTTTTATCTAATAAAAAATTTAAAGGGAAGATAGGTATCTGGCGCCCAACTCTACTGTTGGCTCCCCAATTGATAACAGCAGCCGTTGCCAATAAGTTCACTGTTATAAAATTGGCGGTATTTTAAAGATACGCCAACAGAATTTATGCACAGGGTTTAACCCACTGAGAAATTAGGACCAACGATATGATGATTGTTGTCCTTGACACCACAGAATAAACTTATAAATAAATAAATATGGAGCACTCGCTCCCTCAACTCTCTTTTTATTTAATATTAATATAGCAGATTCTCGCTGTTAAACTCACTCTAAACTATTAACAACCTAACCTCCTCAATCATTTCATCCCACTTGTATGGTAATGAATTCAGATGATACCGCTTTCATGGCTTAGTAATTCACTTTGCCATATCTCATTGGTTCCACCAACAATTCATTCATCAATTCACAATTGCCCAATTTGGCCTATTTCTCAACAACCCAATATCGCCTCATTTTGAGGCGCTCAATTAATCATATTCATAACAACTCGGAGGATTACATCCATTCCACCATATTGACTTAGTGCTTATTATCCAGTCATATCAGAATTGCGACATTACTCCCTCCATGACTGGACAATAAGGCTCCTATTGTTTATATGCCTGGAAGAACTTCTCATGCACTCCATTGATGATTCAGACTATTAATGGGGTCCTTGATAGTATATGTGTCAACCCCAGTTTTCTCAATGACTTCAAACGGACCAATCCATATACTGGCCAGCTTGTGTTTCCATCCAAACCCATGCTGTTCATGGAAGAGAACCATGTCGCCTTCCTTGAACTGTGCTAACCCGCTTTGACGTACCTGATCTGCGGCCTGATTCCTGATCTTCTTGGCTAAGCTGAAGGAATAGGCTTCAGTTTGCAATTTGATCAGAATGTTTGCAAGGTTAGTCAAATAGTGGTGGGGTTCCACTCCGCCGGTGTCTTCCACACATGAATAAAGTAATGCTGGAAGAGCTGGGTGTTGACCATATAGTAGTTGGAAGGGACTCTTCCCTGTGGTGGAATGGTAACTGATGTTATAGGCAAACATGGCAGTGGAAAGAAGGGAGGTCCAATCAGATGGTCAATCTGTTACTAATTTTTGCAGGATATTCACCAGAGTCCCATTCACTCGTTTGACCATTCCATTAGATTTGGGGTGGTATGGGGTTGTTAGAACCCCAAAGATACCCATAAGCTCATTCAGTTTGGGGAGGATGTGCGAGGTGAAATTGGTTCCATTATCAGTGAGAATAAACTGAGGTCATCCATGTCGCTGAATAATGCACTCCATCACAAACTTGGCCACTGTAACTGCCCCCAGATCTCATATTGCCCTTACTTCGACCCACCGGTTCAGATGGTCAATAGCCAAAAGAATGTACTTACACCAGTTAACTCCTGTTGGCAAGGGACCAACAACATCCAGGGAAACAGTATGCCAAGCAAAATGGGGTTTCACTACCTGATAAGAAGACTTACGGCGGTTTGGCTTATCCACTTGACACTGATGGCAACAAGAAATGGTTTCAAGCACATCAAAGTTCATACTTTTCCTAATAGTACTGAGGGTGCAACAACTCCATTGTCTTGTGCACTCCGCCATGTCTGACTGCCTTGTGGGCGCTCATAATAATTCCCAGCCGGGCTGAGGGTCGCAGAAAATCAACTGTAGAATCACCAATCTACTTGTACAATTCTCCATTCCGTTGGAAAGTATTTTTTGAATCTCATTTAATGCTTTAATCACTTGGGGTGGTTCTTTGTCATACTTTCCACTGAGCATCTTGTCATACATCACATCACTGAGGTCCGCCATCACTGCAACAGTCAGCAATCAAGATAAACAGTCAGCGTTCTGATGCTTTGCTCCTGGCTGATGAAGGATCTCGAAATCATAAGCCTGCAGCTTAAGAGCCCATCGAGCCAAACGGCATTCAGGTTCTTTGATATTCTGCAACCAGCGTAATGATGCGTGGTCTGTTATGACTTTGAACTTTACCCATGCTGGTAGACTCTGAATTGCTTATTTGCATAGATCACTGATAAAAACTCTCACTCAGTCACAGTATAATTACATTCATGGCTATTCAGACTTTGGCTGCAGTATGCCACTGGGTGCTCCTCCCCTTCATCATCTTTTTGGGACAAAACTGCCCCCACAGCGGAAAGAGATGCATCCGTTTGTACAATAAATTCCTTTTTAAATTTGGGTAGCATAACATGGGCGCACTAATTAGTGCCATTCAAAGTGTATCAAAGGCGCATTGGCGCCATTCCATCCATTTGAACATGGCATCCTTCTTTAGCAGCTCAAACAGCGGGCCTCCGATGCAACTGAAATTGGTTATGAAACGTTGGTAATAACCCACCATCCCCAAAAAACACCTGAATGTCCTGTTTACTAGCTGGCTTAGTCATCTTCTGAATAGCTTCCACCTTGGCTGGTTGGGGCCTCAGCCCAGTTGCATTCACCACAAAACTGAGGTATTCAAACTGATCCTTGAAGAAGTGACATTTCCTGGGCTTGATCTTGATATTGGCCCCAGCCAGTCAGCGAAATACCTCTTCTAGATGGTTAAGGTGCTCAGTGAATGTGCGAAAGAAGACGTTAATATTGTCAAGGTACAAAAGAACACATGACAGCTTAAGATCCCCCAGAATGGTGACCTTTGCTCATTAGAATGTAGCTGGGGCATTACATAGCCCTTGTGGCATATGAGTTGGTTGGAAAAGCCCTTTGATGTGATTACAGCACACTTTTCTTATTCTGCCAGAAGCAACTCAATTTGCCAATAACCAGATATCAAATCCATTGCCGAGAAATAGAGAGCTCAACCTAACTGATCCAGCACATCATCAATCCGCGGAAGAGGGTATGAGTCCTTCTTAGTGTTACTATTAAGCTTCCAGTAGTCAATTACTACGCAGTTGTACCATCCTTCTTTTTAACAATTAAGACAGGTGAAGCCCACGGACTCTTAGATGGTTTGAGCATTCCCTGCACTAAAAGCTGGTCAATATCCGCATTGACAACTTCTTCCACTGCCCTTGATCAGTGTTTGGCTGAGACCTAGTGGGGGGCTGATCCCAGTGTCCAGCTGATGGACAACCCCCGAGCGCACCCTAAATCATGATCATCAACAGCAAAGATCTCTTCATATTTTCGAAATAAGGATTCTACTTGATCTCTTTGGTCTTCCATTAGCCCCATTAAATTTTCACGCGGTAAAACTGCCATTACGCCAGGCTGTGTTTCAATGGGCAGGCCAAATTCATCCAATGAACTGAACTCATGAACCTGGAGGACCTCTTCAACTGAAATAAAATGTAAGTATGCCACTATTTTGGTGTCAGCGGATTTGCATTAGTTTATTCTGAAGATTTGCTACTAAGACCTTGATCTCCCCATGTATCAGAAGTATAATGCCTGGGGCCACATGGGGCTTAAACCGTGATTGCTGATAAGGCCCAATGACCTCCCCATAAAGCCCAGCAGGCACTTCCACTTCTAACTCAGTGTTTATGATTACTTGGTGTCCAGAGGGAATAGATATAGAGCCCGCAGCTCTAAGTGGTAGCCCTTGATATCAATAAATTAGATTAGGAAGGGCCCGTGTCTTATGCTTAAGTTGATGATAGCGAACTGAAACCACGCCATCACCATATGCAAGGTCAATATGACTCATGTGTACCAGATCTTTTGACATTCCGCTGGAGGTAAAGTAGATTGGGATCCGCTGCCCCAGAATTTCAAATGTCTCTGCGGTCATATCAACAACAACCCCATAGTGGCGCATAAAAGCAGTTCCAATTAAAAGGTCATAGTTATTGTTTGGTAGCACTATGGCTGGGGCTACAATGACAATTGACCTGAATCGCATAGGTAGTTCACTGTATGCTCCTTCAAAGACCATGTTTTCCGTGCCTGCAGTCCCATACACCATATAATGTTCCACGTCAGGCTTTAACGCCAGCCTTGCCACCAACTTTGTGGACACTATGTTGATTGGGGCACCCATATTGATTATTTCACAAGCTCGGGTTTTTACTACAACAGTGTCACAGTAAGTACACTCAGCATAAGATGCATTCTGATTGTTTATAACATAGACATTTAACTGATCTTTTTCCAAGGAAGCTCATAATACCCTTCCTCACTTTAAGGTATTCTTTAAAAATAGCGTCCACAGGGATGGCCACGCTTACTTCTTCCAAAAGAAGCGCATCAGCTAATGGATCTGGCTCATTGATAGAAAGATGATCGAACATTTGACAAGCATAAGGCTTTGGTTGTTCCTGAGAGCTTGCTCCCACCATGTTCATGAATTGCGTTTGTGTCAGCACATTCACCCCTCCAACAGGTCGTTGATATAAGAAGGTGTCAACATACTGTGGAACTTCCACTGAAGGTATAGGAATAGGTTCTGGTGGGATGTTTTAGGTCAGATTAGCGGAACTAGAGAGTCCCATCTCTACTCCACTCTGACTTTTCCCTGGTGGTACTGCTCCTGTGGTAGGTACTGGACCCGGCGTTTGTGACAACTTCTAGCCAGGTGCCCATAGCAACCACATGAAAAGCAATTGACCCCATAAGACCTGCGACCTTGATTATTGTAAAAGGAGCCACCTCAAGGGTTAGGCTGGAATTTAACAGTTTAACCCAGTTCCTTCTGATAGGTAAACTGCTGTTGGCAACTGGGCTGGAAGCGAGGCTTGTATTGATGATAAGGCCAGGGGATGCTGAACAATTGCTGAACAGGAAGGGATGATTCCTCCGGATAAAAAAGGCTAGCAGTGGAGGTGCTAGGTTTCCACTCTGTATTGGGTGGAGGGAAATTAGCGGATAGACAGTGTGGAATTTGAACAAATTTGAGCAAGGATACGTCAACCTCTAAATTTGGAGCCAAGGTATTAAAGAGCTCTCGGTATGGTTTCACAGCAGAGGTCAATTCTATGCTTATGTCACATTTAATTAAAAGCCCTTCCCCAATTAACATATGGGCTTCTGCTGATAATTGATCAGCAAATGCAGTGAGGGTCTCGTTAGGCTGAAACCCAATGGTAATAAACTCAGCCTTTCATAGCGCCATTTTTTTGAAGTTCCTCTAAACAACCACAGCACAGTATCCTTCACTTTTTGATAGGTAACGGAACTGCTTGGAAGATAGCAAGTAACTTGGTCGGCGCTTTCAACATCCAATATGGACATTAGTAATTTGGCTTTACGATGATCTGATGCTCTTTCTATTGTAAACTCAAATCGTTTAAAAAACCCATAAATGTTCCCATTGCATTCAAATGGAGGCAGCTTGTCAATATAACATTCTTACATAAATTCTTTTTTCCAATTGAGCACAGCGTCTAGGGCAAGCTTGAGTTCTGTGTATTCAACAGTTGCAGTGTGTTGAGATGATTACTTAGTGAAGCAAGCCAGATATGACATGACTAGCATCTGAGGAACGCTTATTAGTCTATGTGATTGATCAATGGGCCCCCTGTAGTGAGCACCACTGTTATAAAATTGGTGGTATTTAAGAGATATGACAACAGGATTTTTGCACAGGGTTCGACCCACTGAGCAATTAGGACCAACATTATGATGATCGCTGTCCTCAACACCACAGAATAAACTTATAAATAAATAAATAAATAAATATGGAGCACTTGCTCCCTCAACTCTCTTTTTATTTGATATGTTAATACAGCGGATTCTCGCTGTTATACTCACTCTAAACTATTAACAACCTAACCTCCCCAATAATCTCATACCACTTGTATGGTAATGACTTCAGATGGTACCACTTTCAGGCTTAGTAATTCACTTCGCTGTATCTCATTGGTTCCACCAATTATTCATTCATCAATCTACAATCACCCCATTCGGCCAATTTCCCAGCAACCCAATATCTCCTCATTTTGAGGCGCTCAATTAATCGTATTCATAACAACTTGGTGGATTCCATCTGTTACACCATATCAACTTAGTGCTTATTGTCCAGTCATATCAGAACCACGACATTCACCCTCAACGAATTGCTTTTACAATAAATGAGGCTTCCGTTCATCCATCCAAAAATAGTTGGGCCCCACTGTTGACTAAATAACGATTCACCATGGGTTGGATTGGTGGTAGCATGTCCTGATGCTCTCATCCAACCCCGGCGGAATAACCCAACTAAACTATCAAACTGTTTAGGTAATGGGACCCTTTACCCATTAGCATCAGGTTGCATTGCCTGAAAGGCTAAACTGCAAATTACTGACGCCAAAGGCATTGTTAACGCCCAGCAAATCATCAATATACCCCCAATTAATATATTTATTTGAGGCAAGCTGACCAGGGGACGGACATTACCAAAGCTAAAACTAGACTAAAAAACTAACGTAACTACTTGGCTCAAACAAAATGCCCTAATGAGCGGATTGAGTGAAATGCTTAAAAAACTGACCAACCATGTGGGCAGCAGAAGCCGTTTATCCCTCCATGGTGGAAGGGGAGGGGGGTCTGGGGGCTTGTCTTTGGCAGCCTCTTTGGCAGCAGCTTCTTCCTCCCATAGTAGAGTGCATGTCACAGCCATTAGTAATGGCGTTGGGGCATCTGCAGTATGTGGTTTGACATCACTGATTATTGGAATTCATGGAATTTTCCAGCTAGATAAATGGAACTGAGATATTCAGTTAAAGCTTTTTCAGCTTTGATGCGGGCTTCTGGGAGTTTAACAAATGTGGCAATGTTGGTTTGGGTTATTTTTGCTTTTGGATTCCGTGCTATAGTTGCCACGTTCTGGATAGCACCATTTGCATTTTTGTAATACTGGTTCACCATGATTTTACTTTTTGGAGTTAAGGTTGCAGGGATAACAGGAGGTGGAATTCTTCCTTTGAGTATTGCTACTGATTTAGCAACAGCTTTATGCAGGGGATGACAATCTGATGTTGCAGCTGCTTCAACTACAAGCTGGTGATCACTGCAAAACAATTCAGCATTTGGCTGTGGGGTATAAAGTCAAAGGGTGTATTTGGGTCCCATTCTGCTTTGATGATCCTCTTGATTTGCAGAGATGGTTCTTCAATGAACTTACCTGATTCGTCAATTTCAGCCAATAATTCCTATGGGTTTTGGTTGAATTGGAATGGGGAATCAGCGTATAGTTGAGGTTTGGTAGATTCATTTGAGGAAGCATGGGATTGAACTGGGATCCAATCTGATGCTTGATTTGAGGAATTATTTATGGCATTGGGGTGAGGAGGAGGCTGATTGGTGGCTGCAGGTACAGCTGCAGCAACAGGCTTTGGGGGTGGGGGAGGTAGGATTGTGCTCCATACTGGAAATTGTACGGGGTGGGCAGCGGATTGGAGGTTAGCGGATGAGTCATCTGATCCGCCAGAAGTGGTTGAGGAGGGGCACTTGCATTTTAAGTGGTCTAACTTGAAAGATGATGGACAGATCGTCCACCCGCCCTCAATGTGGGCCCAAAATGGATGGTCAGGCACTGAGAGAATAACAGTGTGCAGCAGAATTGAAACCACAATTTTATCAAATTCAAGGCTGATTGTGGCATATGCCTGAGGCCCAGCAAGTCGTGTGGCCCATTTGGGACCACAAAATGTAAGATGGGGTTGGAGCCATAGGATGCCAAACTGTCCATCAGCTCCTAGTGGAGCACTTCAGGGGGAGGTGAGTGTGCAGGCCAGAAAACTGAACCATCAAAGTGGTTTCCGCTGGGAGCTAAATCTGAGTTGTGGGGAGAGGGGTGCCCTGGAATACCAGGGGCACAGTTGCTGCAGTGGCAGCGTCTGCTTCACAGATGAAGCCAAGGTCAAAATACCCCTTGTAGGGGCGGAAATCAATAAAGCTGGCGGGTGCCATCACCGCCTGTGCCATTTTGATAATGGCTTGGTCATGTATGGGAATAGTTTCCCATATTTGACCCTTAGGCTGTAGCGCATGTTGCTCCAGGGGAGCACTAGGGGGCAGCAAGGTACCGCTTGGGTATGAGAAAGGTGGGTGTCGAGGTCCTTGGGCAGAATGAATCATCCCATAGGTTTGAAATGACTGGGTGAACCAGTTCTAGTGCGTTTTCCTGCTGGATGGTAAATAGTGGGGGAGTTTCACCGCTGCTCCACACTGGAGAAGCTGGCGGAGAATCTGAGGACATCAGAGAAAAACTACTACAGGCGAATTCAATTTTGTTTTATTAATTCATGTAATTTTGCTCAGAAAGTTACGCTGAGCGGAAAGAGAGCTTTGTACCCCTAATTATTTAGCAACAAAAACCCAATCAATCCCTACTAGCGATTTAACTAACAATACTAAAATTGACAATCTAACTGCTTGTTTATTGTTGAGGACAATGACTGACAAAACATAATTGATCCAGCAGATAAAAACCCAGCGGATTAATAAATATTCATGCGGGATAATTCGCTGAACAGTAGTTATTTTCTAGAATGTTAACTCCCATATCCACTAGAGGGCCTCATCCCCTAACGGATAAGCAAATTTATAATATTGATCAGGAGGAATAATATAATCTTATATAAAATCCCAAAACTATTCAAGGGTCACAGCAGCTGGGTGACATCCTCAGGACATCCAAACGCGATGGTTGTGCCATCTGCAAATGCCATGGTGCAGGTGTGGGTCTTACCTAAGACCAGAATTCTATTCAGATTATCCTTCAAGCAGGCCAAGAGGGGGTTGAGAATGATGTTTAAAAGGATTGAGCTCACGGAGTACCCTTGCTGAAGACCTTTACCAACTGGTACTGCCATTGTAAGTCCATTGGTGTCAGGACGCTGGTGTGGAGTTGGTCATAGAGTGCCAAAAGTTTTTCAAAGCATCTGGGGAGAGCTGGAAGCAGGTTAAGATAGCGTAAATTTACTTACAATCAGGTCAATTGTAAGCCTTCTCCATATCCAGAAAATCCAAAATATCCTCTTTTCTATGCAAGTTAGCTCTTAAAGTCAAGTAGAGTTCATCATAATTATTCCATAGTAACCTCACCTAAACTAAAATGTTGGGAAGGATTGAGGCAAGATGACACCTAAACAGTGATGAGGTTGGCTAGAAGTTTTGTAGAAAGCTTATGGTTTGTGTTGAGCAAGACTATGTGGTGCCATTTAACAAGTCTCCACGGTCTAAATTTTTCAATGAGGGTTGTTATAGAACCACTTAATTTGGAGAGGGACTTGCCATTTTTCATAAGTGCTGTAAAGAGGTTGCAGAGGGCTTAAGCTATTACCTCTGGTCCTGAAAGGTATACCTCAAAGGGTGCCGTCAGGACCAGGGGCTTTAAGCCGCAGAGATTAGAGGAGAATCTCCATAACCTCTTGACAGGAAATTGGGGCTAGGAGAGATTTATTAGCCCATAGTCAATGGTGGCGCTGGCATCCGTCACAGGAAGTCCTGGATGCCTGACAGGTCCATATGTTCAGCATGGAAAAGGTTGGAGTAGAAGTAATGAAACTCCCACATGTTTGCTTTCTTATCCATTGTTGTAGTGAAGCCAATATATGATGCATTTATTTTTTGCACTGTTAATCAGGATTATTGCATCTTTATAAAAAACAAGTTGAGCGTTCCAACTGGGCATAAAAGTGGTGTCATGGAACTAACACAAGTTTACTGGGAAATACTTCCTCGCTTTCTAGAAGGAACCATGCCAGTATACAATCATTAACTGTTTTAAAGATGTAAGATCAAAATGCGGAGAAAAGGGATAGCCCCTTTTATAAATGGCGAAGTCTTATAAAATATACTAGTCAGTTGGATTGACATCATAAGATGACCTGATACCTGATGACTAAAGATATAAATTAAATGAAGAAGACGCTGCCCTGCCACTCAAGACTATGCATTTTGACCCTTTTTATACCTTCAGGGAAGGGGTGAAAAATGTTGTAATTGACCAATGACAGAGTTATTACATCCAAAATGCACATTGACAAAGGAATAACAGAACAACAATCCAAACAAATTTACCCCATTGAAAGCAAAGTGAACTTTCTGTCTGAATATTACCAGAAAAGCAATCAAGAAATATTAAAATTCAGTAGAAACCTTGAAGTGAGGTGCATCAGAGCAGCGCCCTCATATGAATCTTTTATCTATTCAAGGATGGCCGACCAGGGGACTGACACATCCAATATGTGGGAAAGAGAATTAAAGAGGGGGAGCACATTAAATATTGTAACCAGAAAGATAGGATGGGACATGGTACACTTGGGTGTGGCTAGTAGCCACGGGTTGTGGGTGACTATGACCTTGAGTGACTTGACAGCTCAAGGACTATTAGGTGTACCGCCAATAGAGATTTTGAGGTTTTCAGTGTCACATCGAAGGAACCAGATTGGGAGCCTGTTACCCATCTGTTTCTTCCATTTGTGTTTTAGTGATATAAATATCCAGGCTTGGAAGTGGTCAGCCAAGTGGCTGTGGAACCTGACGATAGCTTGATTAATGTTGTGGAAGATCCCGTTGAAGGCATCAAGGGCAATTGTGTGAATGGACCATATTGCAATACTCACAATTAAAACCCTTAGCGTCTGGGGGATAGGTGAGATTGTGTTGAGTGATAGGATAACGTGGGATAGTCAGAATTCAGCTGTTGGTAATTGCTGGAATAAGTATATCACATTGGCCCAGATAGTCTTGGATGGCGGGCACTCTTACAGGCAGTGGGCCAGCGTGTTGTCTCTGCCGCAGATGGCGCATGACTTGAACATTGAGAAGGTGCAGTCGGCTGTTCTAAACATATGACGCATGTAGCGCCACACTGTGGAGCTCACTCGTGGGTATAAGAGGGGGCAAGTGATGAGGTCCCACACCTTCCTTTGGGTGCTCAAGTCATATGGGACGTCTTGGTAATCTAGATAGTCAACCTGGGATATAGGGAAAGGTGGTAGTGGGGCAGGTGTCTGGTCACAGTTTGTCCTCTGTGGAGTCGCATATACTCTATTGGCTGGTTAGTATCATAGGATTGTTGTGCATAGGAGAAACTCTAACCCCCTTGTATTAGGGTGTACAGGACGCGTTTGAAGTGGTGGTTGGTGTGCGGTCCTGTGGCTGTTGGGTGTGCTGTTATGTACTTCATCAGTTTTGGGGTTGGATGGGCACCTCAGATGTAGTGCCTTTGCAAAGTTGGATTAAGCTGCCTTGGCCCAGTGGGGGGAAAGCGGGTTGGGCGACGTTGTCATAGCTATCCATGAGCCAAAGATTTGTGTAGCTCGTTTTATGAAGTTGAGCAGCCCCATCCCACCTTTCTTCCGTGGGCCATACATGGTCTCCAGCTTGACTGGTGCGTGGTATCCAGACCACAGCCAGGCTGCAGGAGCTTGTAGACTGCGTTGGTAAAGTTGGTGGAGAAAGGGTCTGCGTGAGCAGCAAACCATAACTTTGACAGGATCAGGGAGCTGGCTAACACAACCCTTCCAGCTAAACTAGCTTTACTCCTCCGCATGCTTGTCATTCTTTTTGTGATGTTGTCCAAAATTTTGGTTTCAATGATATCAAGTGCATATCCACCAGCCTCAAGCCATATTTCCAGATGAAGGACTGGGTTGGTGGCGGGGTGGGGTGCGAAGGGTAAGCACAGTGGTTTTATTGGCGTAGGTCTTTGTCTTGTGGTAGGATGTGTGGTGGGTTGGTTTGGTTAGTTGTGGGAGGGGGTCCAATTTGAGCTGAATTTGCCCATTACAGTTACCTCTATTTTCTGTTTGTTCATCTTGGAGTTACTCACTGACTCATATTGGTGGATAATGCGCTCAATTGCTCTGGCATCCCTATTGCCTGAGACACCGACTACACAGTCGTCAGCAAAGGCGAGCATCTTGGTTGGTAGTTGTCCCTCCAACACGATTACAGAGATCTTGGAGTTTACTATGCGGAGGAGAGGGTCAAGGCTGAAATTGTATAGTAGGGGCTAAGCGGGGCACCTTTTTTGAGGCCCCTTTGTGGGGTGATGGTGTCAGTTAGGAAACCTGGACCTCTGATTGCAAACCTGGCCAAGCGTTTTAGGAGGAGCGCCCAGTTTTTAAAGCGGGATGGGAGGTTGAAGGCCTTTAGACATTGTTCCAAGTAGTCCCAGTGCACTCGGTCATATGCTTTCTTTTGGTCCAGGAAAGCAAAGACGCCAGTGAGGTTAGCTTGGCAGATGTTGGCTATGGTGTGAATGTTATCCCAAATTGAGCGATTGGGGATAAAGCCATACTGATGGGGAGAGGGCTGTCTGTGCAATGCATCCCAGACGCTTAGCTAAGATTTTTGTTAGTATTTTAGTATTAGTGTTGGTGAGAGCAATTGAAAGCCAATTGTTTAGGTCTGCCTGGTCTCCTTTTTTGAAGAGTGTGACCACATATGCGTCTTGGCCATCAGGTAGAAGGGCTGTGTCCTCTAGGCACTTGTTCATAGTTGCTAGTAGTACTGGGGCGATGTAATCAAAATATTTTATGTAAAATTCATATGGGAGGCCATCAGGCCCAGGGCACTTGTGGCGCAGAGTTGATTTTATTACTTCCCATAGTTCCCCTCTAGTGATGGGTTCAGCAGGGTCTGGTTTATCAGCTATATTGTCAATATTAAGAGATGATGAAATTTTTTTTATTTTGATAGGTGCTGCGAAATCCGCCATGTACAGGTCAGTGTAAAACTGGTGTAATTAGGCCAATATTTCAGATGATGTGGATGCCAGTGTGTCATCTGCTTGACGAACCTGTGTGCAGGTTGCCGAGATTGGATTGGTTTAAAGCGGTGGAAGAAATGGGCCATGTGGGTTTCACAGGATAGAATGTATTTTGATTTTGTGCCATACTTCGAGATATTGCTGGTGTTTTCTAAAGAGGGAGTTGACCTGTGAAGATGTTTGGAACCACAGGCGTCCCCATTGAGGGCTGTATCCCTCATGGGGTGTGTTGTTTTCTAAGTGTTGGAGCTGTCTGATAGTCTTATTGATTGTTGTGGACGTCGCAGTCAGCTTTATGGAGTTCAAGTGACAGGCTTTCTTGGCTACTCTAGTCTTGAAAATTTCCCACTCAGAGATAGGGTTCCCTGTAGGTGGTCATTTTTTATCTGTGTTGTTATCACCTTCACAATCCAAAGTTTAAGCTCTGGAAGGTGGATGGTGTTTGGGTGAACTTTGTGCCAGGTCGGTGGCTTTTGGTATTTTGCTGCAGATGATAGTTTTATTGAAACCATTTGGTGGTCAGAAAGGGGGATAATTGTTGTTATAAAATTTGATACATAGTGACAGAAATCTACAGGGGCGAGCATCAGGTTGATCCGGCTCATTAAGACCAGTTGGTTGTTATTGTAGTAAAGCCTCGTCATGTTGGCCAGCGTGGTGGCCTGTTTGGGAATGGTGTCATACAGGCTCAGCGTTGCTTTTAGTATGCGAAGTTCCATGTGGCCGCGGAGTATGGCCTTTGTTTTGGGCCAGCGGTCAGTTATGGGATTAAGCCAGCAATTGAAATCTCCCGCGAAAAATGTTGTCTTGATGAAGGGGATTGAGAGGATATTGGAAAAAAAATTTGGCGGTCAATTGGGTCATTTGGGGCATAAACGCATGCCACAGCGAAATTTTCTCCATTTCACTCAAAATCTGCTAGAAGCAGCCATTCCTCCAGGTGGGAGGATGTGCTTCGGATATTAACTGGATGATTGTGGTTGGATTAAATTACCACCCCACATTGGTACATCCAAAAGGATTTAGCCAGGAGGAGCATGGTTGACCATGACTCCTCCTCCTCTGGTGGACAGTGGGGTTCTTGGATGGTTAAGATGTCCATGGGGATATTGCTCAGGAAAGCCATTTTTTTGGCCCAGGACGTGGGGATTTGGCTCCCACAATGTTGAGCGTCCCTATGGTTATTGTGGTAATCCGCACATCAGGAACGTTGGGGCGACCCACTGAGGTCACCCCATTCCTTAGCAGTGCAGGTCATACTATGAGTTTGGGGCCAATCAGACAGGATGGTTCCAGCATGTTGCTTGGTGGTCATAGTATCAGTTTTGTTTGGTTTCTTTGGGCTCAGATTACTCCGTAGAGTTTGTCTCTGGCGTTGATTGTGTTGTGCCCCACCAGCGAAAAAAATTTTCCGCTACTTACCTATGGGCTACATGTGTAGAAGCTAGGTGTCAGGGCAACTGGGTTTTGTGTGGGAGCGTTGTCAATTTGTAATTGTCTGGGATGATCTTCCATATTGTACTCATGGACCACATTGTTGCTAGTCACATGTGATTGGCTAGGAGGATCCACAGTGGTGCATGGTGGTTCTGCTTCAGTGTAATTGGAGGCATCTGATTGGTTGTGTTTGAAAAATTTGCTTTGATTTTGTTGAGTTTTATGTGGGAGATCAGAAAGTTATTTCGCCGCACTGCCATGGCATCCAACTGGATCTGGTCCAGGGAAATTGTGGTGTGGGCTTGGGTTTTGGCGGAGCTCACAGCCTGCTTGTGGGCAGCCTGTGAATGACAGCGATCCTTGCATGAAATGGGTTCGACTAAAGTAATTTTGGCTCTTTCACCCCAGTGGAAGGCATAAGTGGCATCCTTCATTTTACCAAAGGTTGGGCTCATTTCGTCCATATTTTCCTCACAAAATTCCGGTACTTCCACCCCACATTTGATGGGGCAGCGTGGTCTTTGTGGCCTAGAGCTGAGCAGAAGCCGCAGATGGGTAGAGTGTGTTCTGGTGTGATGCTGAAGGGGCGAGATATGCTGCCATCAGGGAGATTGATGGTCACCATGCGTGGAATGAGGGTGATATCTTCTACCACATCCTGGTCAGGTTCAATAATGGCTATTGCCTTCCCTGTGCATAGGTGGGGCAAGAGGGGGAATTTTTGAATTCAAATTGTTTAATTTCGCCATAACTTTCTAGGCCTACGCGGAGTTCATCCTTGAGGATATCATGGTGCACAGTGCTTGGAAGTTGGTCAAAAATGATGAACGTGTCATTTGTATCATTTTTTCATGTGCGCAACATGCAGATAATGTGATCTTCATTGTTAATTTTTACAAAAATTTGTTTTTGCTCTATCTGCTGCTTCCTCTGCAGTCATAAACCCAACATCCGTCCATCCTATAATTAAATTTTTAAAATTTACCAAGATGGTGTTTAGGAAAATTGCAGAGAAGGCCTCCCCCATTTTTTACCATGACTCAAGGGAGGTATCACTGACCATAATTCTAAGGCCGTGCTTGAGGGAGGAAAAGGGTTGAGGATGTTCAATTATTTGTGAAAGCGCCCATTTTTTGTAAAAATTGTAAAACTATGGTGCAGCACTATGCTCACCCTTTTTAGGAGGTTGTCCCAACGTGCTGCTGGGGCGTTTTCTCCAACGGGTTGGGTGGGTTTAAGGCCTTTTGTGCTGGCCACTTTTGCCCAGCTGGTGTTGGTGAATACAAATCTGCTCATTTTCCTGGTTGATTGTCAAATTCGGATAATTTGCAGAGAATCGTGTTACTAATAGTGATAGTAACAGGAAAGAAAAGCTCCATATATATAAATCATGACCTGATCAGGATTTTACCAAATTAAAAGAAAAAATAAACCAAAAGCGGTTTTGCAGCTCTAATAGGTAGTAGTGAATAAGGGGCCACCAAAAATATTGGTTCAGGTATGTTCATCTTGAGACAGAGATCAAAAATTACAAGCATTAAGTCAAGTGGATGCTGCCACCAAGGCGGAGCTCAAGATGGTACTTACAAGGGGTTATGGAAACCTACAATTTACCAAACCCTTTCCTATTTTATTATCAATTTACATTTATCTTATATCTTTATAACATGTGAGAAGTATAAAACTATTTGATATTACTTTAAAATAAGAGGCTTTTATCAGGTAATCTCAAGTTTTTTTCATTTGGTCCTTCTAATTTGGGTTAAGTAAAAATATCACCAGTAACCAATCTGAGATCTAGGAAATAGGATACTCCAGAGGAGGGATATTTTTTGTTGCCTGATAAAGCCAAGGGAGAGATTGGTTAAGGTATCCTGTCAAGAGAGTGTCTGTAACTCTCTTGTTCCCAGCAAGGTGATGTGGGATGCAAACCCACATTTCTAGGGAACTAGCCATTAGGAGAATGGGAAAGAAGACACCTTGAACAGTGTTTGTGAAAAAAGGTACCCCAGGCAAGGGTGTAGAGCGCAACATATAGTACCAGGTAAGTGAGAAATATAACATCTTGAATGGACCCCAGAGGGGAGTCCATAATCAAGTGTAAATTGGCGCCAGGGAGCTTGGGTGCCTCGATCTGGAGGGGACCTGGGCGGCCCAAGGGAGCACCTGGGATTTTGGTAAATTGCGATAAAAGGTAGTGGCCCACATATTTGGAGACCTCCCCAAAGAGGTCCACCACCAAGTTCGCCCAAGGAACCATGAGTAAAACGTAAAATAACGGGTAATTTTATTCAGGAAAAGTTGACCAACGAGGAATGTTGGTCACAAAAAACATATTTAAAGTGGATTGGGGAAAAAAAAACGCTCTGCGGAAGTGCGCCCAAGCCTTGATGCTCCAATAAACAGACGCTTCCATCCATTTTTGTAAAATACACCAAATGTGCCTTCACTCGAGTAATCAATTAAAGCTATGTTTCACCCAAACTTAAAATTTCATAACTTGAATGGGATTTGAACCCTTGCTCTCCAATTAACCAAATTGAACCATCTTCATTTGTAATGTAAATCATTCATTTCAGTGCCTGAACTGAGATAAGAGGCTAGGCATTTTGCACCCCATTAGTATCAACCTGGGCATGCTTGGCTTGCACCCAGCGTTGATCTAAGGTGTGTTTCAGGTCAGGAAGAGCCTGAAGTTTCACCTTCTGGGCCTCCTGTCTCCCAGCCTTATCTTTAGCATCAGTTCCCACTATTAAGTCATCCAATCATGACATTACCCTCTCCTCCTTCTTGGGCTCCACCCCCTCCAGGGGCGTTTGCTAAAGAGAAGTTCTTATGTGCTGGTGGCAACTTCATAGCAGCAACGGCCAGCTTAGGCTGAGATCTTGCAGACTCAGGGAAACGATTATGAAATGATTTGATCAGGTCTTAGGCATGTACACAATCCTGTGCCGGCACCCAACTGTTCTCTGATGCGTCAAACCCCTTCCAGGATACCAGGTACTCAAGGCGTCGCTTAACCCAGTGGGAGGCTACTATTTCCTCCACTTCCCATTCCTGCGCCCCATCCACAAGATAAGCCTCAGGAGTCACAGGTGGAGCGCCCTCAAACAATGTCAATTTTCTTTTATGAAAGATAAAGAAGATCCAAAACGCGGAGGGAAGATCTAACTGGTATGAGGCATGGCTTACCTTTTTAACTACACAGTAAGGACCAATCTTCTTTGGACCCAGATTTTTGCATGGATGCTTGATAGGGATGTTGCGAGCATCAAGCATCACAAGATCCCCTTCCTTGTATGCTGGACCCACTTGGCGCTTTCCATCGGCATTCTCCTTATAAACCAGCATAGCCGCCTCCAAACTTGTGGACACCCCCTGATGGACCTTCTTAAGAGTCTTAGCAAAGTCCAGCACCGCTTCCACTTGGAGCCACAGCTGGGCTCCATGTTAAAAGCAGGGTTAAAGCCATGGTTAGCAAAAAAGGGTAAACAACTGATTGATGAATGCAAAGTGTTGTTGTAGCTAAACTGGGACATGGGAAGGTGAGGAACCCAATCTGAATGGTCTGCGGTGGTGTAACAACGCAGTAATTGTTCCAACACTGGTTCACTCGCTCAGTCTGCCCATCTGATTGTGAGTGATAGGCGTTGAATGGCAGGGGCTAATCTGAAGAGTTTTACACAACTCTTCCCAAAAGATGTAGGTGAACTGGGGTCACCGGTCACTAATGATTTCTTGAGGAACCCCATGAAGCGCAAATACATGGGCGACGAAGAGCCTGGCCAATTCAACAGCAGTTATAGTTGTTCTGCAAGGAATAAAGTGGGAGAACTTTGTAAAGCGGTCCACTCCCCCATTATTGCATCATATCCATCTGAAACTGGTAACTCCACAATGAAATGCACTGATAGGGAAGTCCAGGGCCCATCAGCTTTTTGGACTTGTACCAGCAACCCTGCTAAAGGTTGCCGATTGGGTTTCATTTGATTGCAGATCAGGAACTCTTTACAGTACCGCCCTACCTGAACAGGCAAGCCCTTCCAATTGTAAGTGCGTCATATCAACTCTAAGATCTTTGCTTTCAAGGATGACCCACAGTGATTCCGTCATGATGGTCCTGGATGATCTCCAGGCATAGTGGTCCAGCAGGAACCCATAGACGCCCCTGAAACCATACCATCTCATCCTTTATGTGATAACCCCTGGATAAGTCCTCCTGATTCAGGGCGCTCTTAGCGAGAACAACAGCATATTCAGCTGATAACGGCTGAGAAAGAACTACATTTCTAAACATACTATATTCTGCTGCATTTTCCAGAGGCATGAGCGCTGGAGTATGTACCCTGGACTTAAGAAGTTGAGACAGAATCATACTCGGTGGAATCATCAACCAGGTGTTATGAATCTCTACATCCTTTGGATTGGGAGCCAAAGCAGGGTTGCGGCATAAAGCATCCGCAATTCATTCTCCTTGCTCTTGGTGAACTCATAGGAAAATGTAAATAGGGTAAGGGTCTCATGCCAACGGGTCTGACATGGTGTTAGCACATGTGGAGCATGGTAGTACAACAGGGCTCGGTGGTCTGTGCATACCTGGAATGGTTGAGAGAAACCATGTAAGTGGTGACGCTGATAAATCAGCGCCTCCACCACTGCTAATAATACCTTGTCATATACGGCGTAGTTTAACTCATGCAGAGACATTTTCCTAGAAAAATATCCCACTGGATACTCAGACCCATCATCACCCACCTGTAACAGGGCAGCCACAATGGCAAAGTTGGAATCATCTGAGGACACAATGAACTCCTTTGCGGGGTCAACATGGCGAAGGTTGGATCTGGATAACAAGGTGCACTACACCGCTTGGAAAGCATCCTCCAAAATGGGGGACCACTGAAGCTCCTTGGCACCGCTGGCCTTATATAAGGGTGCTGCCACCTCAGAGAGATTTGGTGTGAATTTCTTGAGGAACGTACACGTCCCCAAAAAGGATCTCAATCCTTGACTGAGGTGGGGGTAGGCCACTCACTAATAGCCTTCTCCTTGTCTGGAGTTATCAGATGGCCCTGGTCAAAAACGACGTTGCCCAGAAAAATAACCTGGGACTTGAAGATTTCGCATTTACTAATTTTGAGGGTAAGGCAAGCGGCCCTCAATCTATCCACTACTTGTTAAAGGTGTACTGCATGTGACTCCTGATCTGGGGAAACACCAGGATGCCATCCATGTAGGCAACCGCACATACCCCCAACAAGTCCCCCAACGCAGCATCAATGCGGCATTGAAAGATGGCGGGGGCATTCTTAAGCCCAAAGGGCATAACCCGGAACTGGAAAATCCCTTTTCTGGTGCAGAATGCGGTTAACCACTCCTGGCCCTTCTTTATCCGGATTTTATTGAATGCATTGAGGCAGTCCAACTGGAGAAAACTTTTGCCTTTTCCACATAGCGTGCAATTTGGGAATTTAAAGGGATTGGATGGAGGTTGGGTACAGTCACATTGTTTAAATTTCCATAATCAACACACGGATATAAAGTTCCATCAGCCTTCTCCACAAAGAGAAGTGGGGAGCAAACAGGAGTTACGCTGAAAGATGGCACTTTTGGCCAACTGCTCCTTCACCCATACATCTAAATCCTCTTCCTCCCGAACATTCAATGGGTATATGGGGGAAGAAATAAGCACCACATCCACAGTGAGTTTAAATTCACAAATAAACTCGGAATGTTCTGGTAGCATACTAGCTGAAGCTGAATCAAAAGAAGAAGCCAACTCCTCCAAAACAGGAAGGTAAGGAAAGTCCCATGGTGGGCTTCAGCAAAGGGGCAAGACACGGACTGGGAACATTGGGCCAATGGGGTAATTTGTCTTTGGCGTTATCCTCAGACAAAGGGACAATAAACTGGTGACCATTTGTCAAAGACAAGGATAAAGTGTTTTCTTTCAAATTAGTTCTGACGTCAAACTTCCGCCACCACATAACACCCAAGTTAATGGGGAACAAGAGGTTTATGATAGCTTGAAACTGGTCAGACAATAGATAAGAACCTACCTGGAAATTGACTGACTCCATGATATTCAGTGTGGTGATAACTTGAGAAGCCCCACCTCTAACCATACCACCTGGTAAGTAACATAACTAAAGGTAGTCAGCAAGGTTTTTGGTAAATAAAATTATTTGAGGCACCATTATCCACCAAAATAGTTGTGCTGAACTTTCCATAAGAGGATGTAAGGGTAGCAGTCAACAAGAGGTATCCAGAATGGGATTATTCAACGCAGAAAACGCCATCAACTCACCAGAAAATTCTTTATCTGGATTGAACAAGCCATCAGGGTATGTTTTGGAATTATAGAAGGGGGAGGGATAGTGGGCCACTCTTACTACTGAGGCCACATATCTTACCACACCCCCTGCAGGTGCATATACATCTTTATATCTATGATAAAGTTCCTTTTCAACTTCCTGAGAACCCCTAATCATGGTAGGGGTCAAACGAGGGTTCTCAGAGTAATCTGATATACTGAAATGGGGTCCTCATCCAGACCATATGAGCAAATAAACGGCTCGTTCTGGGATAAATTGCTTTCATTATAGACCGCATTTTCTGGCTCTAACAAACCCACACTCATTATGAGGGTTTGGTGCATTGCTATCCAGAGCCATCACCCCAAGCCCAAAGCCGATGCCTTGGCATGCACCTCAGAAATGTGTTGGGGAGAAAAATGATAACAGAATCATTTTCTTTGTTAAATTCGGGTTTGGACCCTCTGATGTTCCTGATTTCAGCTGAGATGGGGAGGAAATCAGTGGGAAGCATCTCACGATCCAAGGAAATATCACTAGTTGAGGACGCGATATTTATAGGATGAGCTTGGGTGACATCATCGCAGCAGGGAATCTTCTGAAACCTTTACTTCATTCTTGGGGCTAGACCCCTACAGTTCTTAATTTAGAAGAAGTCAAAGGATTAGAAGGATAAGATTCCTCCATTTTTAAGAAGCGCGCGTGACTTTTTGGCTTCTGTATTTATATGATTTGATCCAATGACAGCCAAATTACCTGGCCCCTCCGGGTTGGGCGGGGAAACTACCCCAAAGGGTTCTGATAAGATTATCAAAGTTGGAAGGAGGCAACTGCCAAATTGGGGAGTTTCGCATTGATATAGCCAAGGTCGATGGAGAAATGACGTTTTTCCTCGTCAGTTAATGGCAAAGCCTGGGCTTTTTTCACAGAATTCACTCAAGTATGCTTTCATTGGCTGACCTGCTTGCCGCAGAGAAGAGAGCTCAAAGAAGGAATGGAGGGATGCTTCATCAGGTTGATTCTGCTCAAGACCTGTTCCAAACCCTCCATTGTTTGTCACAAGAGCGGCTGTGTGCAGAATACTGCAAAAACCCAGTCACCTGCCTTGGGAGATAACCGGGACAACAGATCCACTCCTCTCAAAAGTGGACGTGAACTAGACAAATTATTTTTCCCTAATGAGGGTTTTGGCTCAAAGGGAAGCTAAGGCCTGTTGAATTTCCAAATAAATCTTAGGAGAAAGGCAGGGAATCACATTAGGATTACAAAAAGTCTAAGACCACCAGGTACAAGCAGGAAGGGTGGGCACTTCCCAATTGGTAGTTGCAAGAATAACGCCGAGATGCATTAATGCAAAACCAAACAAGAAAACTGTGGTGAGCACCATCATGGCAGTGACAAATGGCCAGCGCACCCAATTTACTAATAACGAAAGTCCCACATGGAAAATTCTTATGCACATATAATAAAAAGGTTGGTCAACTAATGTCAAGAGAGTGTCTGTAACTCTTGTTCCCAGCAAGGTGATTTGGGATGCAAACCCACATTTCAAGGGAACTAGCCATTAGAGAATGGGAAAGAAGACACCTTGAACAGTGTTTGTGAAAAGGTACCCCAGGCAAGGGTGTAGAGAGCGCAAAATTTAGTACCAGGTAAGTGAGAAATATAACAGCTTGAGTGGACCCAGAGGGAGTCCATAATCAAGTGTAACTTGGCGTCAGGGAACTTGGGGTGCCTCGATCTGGAGGGACTGGGGCGGCCTAAGGAGCACCTGGGATTTTGGTAAATTGCGATAAAAAGGTAGTGGCCCACATAGTTGGAGACCTCCCAAAGAGGTCCACCACCAAGTTCGCCCAAGGAACCATGAGTAAAACATAAAATAACGGGTAATTTTATTCAGGAAAAGTTGACCAACGAGGAATGTTGGTCACAAAAAACATATTTAAAGTGGATTGGGGAAAAAACGCTCTGCGGAAGTGCGCCCAAGCCTTGATGCTCCAATAAACAGACGCTTCCATCCATTTTTGTAAAATACACCAAATGTGCCTTCACTCAGTAATCAATTAAAGCTATGTTTCACCCAAACTTAAAATTTCATAACTTGAATGGGATTTGAACCCTTGCTCTCCAATTAACCAAATTGAACCATCTTCATTTGTAATGTAAATCATTCATTTCAGTGCCTGAACTGAGATAAGAGGCTAGGCATTTTGCACCCCATTAGTATCAACCTGGGCATGCTTGGCTTGCACCCAGCGTTGATCTAAGGTGTGTTTCAGGTCAGGAAGAGCCTGAAGTTTCACCTTCTGGGCCTCCCGTCTCCCAGCCTTATCTTTAGCATCAGTTCCCACTATCAAGTCATCCAACCATGACATATCCGTTAAGCCTTGTGCTAGGCTACATATAGACCAATTGTCTAAAAGTGTTAATTGTACCGTCAGCAGGACAATGAGCAGTTCCAACATGCAATTGATGATACATTGGGTAGCATCAGAAGAAGACTTATTCGGTGAGGATTACAATGCCCCTTAATAAGGTCGCCTGTTTATATGTGTTGACATACCCCCACCAGCAAGTTGGCCACCTAATTTAAGTGGTAAAGCTTGACAAGCAGACTTTGACACTCACTACAGGAAAGACACCATAAGACCAAATTAAAGAGCGTGAGTATTCTCATTAATAGAATAAAGTTAAGAAATTGGAGGTCTATAATTGTGAAGAATCCTTGAACTCCTGGCGAGAGATGAGTAAACCATCTGTTTAAAACTCCAAACAATGGACTATTTAATAGCAGATTTTAAGAAACCAACTTGATTTTGTCATGGAGACCGTTAGAAGAGCCTGATCTGCCGCCACACTAATAATGGGTGGAACCTCAGCTGTAAGGAGGAGTTAGACCACCTTTAAATAGATATGGGATTAAGTATTATTCCTTGATGATTAACATGGGATGCTGAACCACACCTTAACTATGGAAGCTTTTATAACGGCATGTAAGTTATGCTGTACACCGTTGAAAAGGATCTGGATGAATTGAAAACTGAAATGCAGGATGTACCACAACCCAAACTTATCAATTAAAGTAGGTACCCAGCTACAGCACCAATTCTGGCTACTCAATTGGCTGACATGACAATGTTCATAGTGCTTGAAAAACCTATTAAAAGAGAACATAAATTTTAGGCCAACTTTATAATAAAGTATAAACCTAGTAAGGAGCTAATACAGGCTTCCTGCATATGACAAAAACAGTATGGATAGCAAGAGTTATTTCCAAAAGGCTTTCCACATAAAAGGGTGCATGAATTTCAGGGCTTAAAAGATTCTCATTGCAAGCCTACGCCATGGCTTAACTATGCTCTAACATTATAAAATTCTCCTGTCAGAGTTGTTAAGTGATAAAACGTCCAGAATATGAAGCAAGACTTTCTACTCTTTAAGAGAAAGATAAAGTCAGTTGCTAATTATGCTGCAATTTATTACCTCAAGGATTAGCAACTATGGACAACAGGAACTTTGGACTTACTAACTGCGAAAATGTTGCTACTGAGTGACCTAGAGAGATGTATCTCTTTGAAGTTGTATATGACTTTATTCATCAAGGTTTCAATGTCTCTGATGGTCATCGTGGAGGCCTTAATTGATGCCAAAGGAACTTGTAAGATGGAATTAAGGCATCAAGCAACCCCTAAAAGACTAAGTAGGCTGTCTACACAACTAATGAGAAGAGAAAGAAGCCTGAAGATAGCACTCAGAAACCAGTAGATTAACAGCCTTAGATAGAATTTACCTGCAACAAGTGCCATAGACATGGATAATTTTGGCGCTCTTGTATGATGATTACTATTGTGTGAAAGGATGCACTTTTTATGAAGATGCCACCAATGCAGTAAACTGGGTAAATCTACACACCAAAGTAAAAGATGATCATGAAGATGATGTAGTTAGTCACGATACCACATGATAGGGGCACCTAGTTTGATGGCGTAGTTGCTTTACTAGCATATATGGAATTGACAGAACTGCATCAAAGAACACCTACTTGGAACAGGTCACTCAACCTACCAGGATCAACACCATTGAAGAACTTCTTATAGCTTATACCTTCAAGAGCATAGAACCAGATACTAGGATACTACTAAGCCATATCAAAGAAAAAGCTCTGAAGTTGTTCAAAAAGTCAGCCACTGACGTTTTAGTGACTGGGAACCCATTTGGAATAAGAGTTATGAGGGTCACAGTGATGATTCAAATGTCACATGTTGGCCGTACTGGATATCGGAGCGCCTTTCAACATTATTCCTCCAAGTTTATAAAGTAAATGAAGTTCATGCCATATATAAACTATAATATCAAGGGCCAGACAGCTGGGCCTGATGTCATGCGCGCCTTATGAACATATTCAGCGTTGCTCTTACGTTTTGGGAGCATAATTCTGACTGCTCTATAATTGATTCTGGACAACGACCACTATGACTTCTTAATTGGCAACCTACATCTACTTAAGTTTGGTGCTAAGATTGACTTCACCACCATTAATGTGAGCATAATTAGCTACTAACTACCACTGATGTTTAAGGAAAAAGATTCCAAGTCACGCAGTCCAAGGAAATTCTTGGTATAAACCAATTAATCAATCCACCCAATCCACTACACACTTAGGAGAAGGGCGTAAAGCAAGTGCAACCCCTGGTCAGCGCAGAAGAATTCCTACCACTGAGATTTTTAGTCCATGAAAATAAAGCCTAGTGTCTAACTTTGGATGTTATTGTCAATCAGTGTGAATATACCTCTGAACTTAATACTTGAAGTTTACAGTTGCAACGGATAAGAGAGCAGACGCTTTTCTTTCTCGTAAAAATCACTTTAGTTACTACAATTTGATTTGAACAGCAAATTTGGATAATCATACACAGGAACGATGGGCGACTTTATTAGCAAAAATAATATAACATGGGCGAGCATCGCGGCAAGCGGTGCACTTAACGGTGTAACTAAGGGCAAGAAACGCTCTGGAGGGGGACCAGGAACCCAAGCCATAAAAAATCACAAACTCAGACACCATCTGGGCTTATGGTACTTACTTTAAAGCATGCGCAAATACATATACATTCAATTCAACCAACCTTTGTCAAAGGTGGAACACGGAATCAGACTCTTCCTTGGGGATGAGTCACTGACCATGTGGGAGAAAACATGTGTGGCACAGCCCTCACTTTTCCCTCACGCGGTGTATGTAGCCACCAACAACATGGGCCATGTCTGGATTGATATTGGTTTTGAAACAGCCAATGAAGCTGATGCCGCAGCAAAAATCTGTGTGGAAATTGCCCTCCCTGAGGGCAAAAAAATTGTGCACACCGCGCGCATCAGATGGAACAAAGCAAAAACTTTGTTCATCTCCTTTGACTCACTCCCCACCAACCTTCCTCATAAGGTAGTCGAGGAGGAGCTCTGCAAAAAGGTCTTGTGGCCTACAGAGAAATCCAACAACTTGAATTACAGTGATTTCTCTTAATTCCCTGACCTGTGCACGGGCAAAGCTATTGCTGTAATCAACCCCTTCCCAGAAGTGGAAGAGGATTTATCCAGAATTTCCCACGCAGCAGAATTTCACTTTGCAGATGGGGGCCAGTCATCTGCATTCCAAGTTACAACGGAACGCGCACCACCCATTTGCAACCACTGTGGCTCACTGGGCCATAAGGAACATGCATGCCCTGTAAAAGAGGGCATAATGGAAAATGATTTTTGTGAAGAAGCTATGGATGAAGATAATGAAAACTTCACCAAAATGACTGACGGTCACCACCCATTCCGCTGGGGTGAAGATGAACTATACTCCATTGTGGACCCAGTTACAAGTAAACAGCGTAAAGCAGCACAAAAGGCCTGCAAGAGAGCAGCGGCTGAAGCGGCGGCACATGCAGAATCCGCCATTAACCACGGACAAATTCAGGAGGATATTTCGGATATTCACCAAACCAACCAATCAGAACAATATGCCCAGGTTGAAAATTTCACGGTAACCAGACTGAGCCACAAAGCGTCATCAGTCATGCACATACTGAGGAACAATGCAACAGCAATTTGGGTGAAAATGCGGTGCATAATGCAACAAAGTTGAACCTCAAAGATATAAAATCCAATCAACAACCCGCATCAAATCAACATGAGACCTGTGCAGGAAAAGTTGACGCAAATGCAAAAAACCGCAATTCCCTTGAATCATTGGGTCAGATCAAGGGAACCAACAATGGCAGTGAAAGAGTTGGAGTACAGATGCGGAGCATGGCCAAAATGAGCTGCGGTGGGATAGGACCAGAGGGTCCTCCCAACTGCTCATGAGGCGCCATGGGCACCTCAGTGTCAATAGGGATGTTAAGCATCGCGGGAGCCAGGGCTCATACGTCCCAAGCCAAAAAGCTGGCATTCCTGTGGAAACCTCTTGTAGACATCTTGGCCATCCAAGAAACCCACTGCCTACAAGGGGAAGAAGAATCCTGGTCAACTAGGGTCGCACCATCACAATCAGTATGGACGTCTCACTGTGGGGTGATTGTCCAAAACAACAAAAAAATTTAAAATTACAAATTTATCATCACTCTTGCATGGTCAAGTCCTTGTAGCAACAATCACATTCCAAGATGAAATAATTTTGTTAGCATGTATCTACACCGTGCACTGCAACTAAGAGAAAAAATTTTTGAAAAAATTTTTTACTCTCACCCTCCCACCAGATATCATCATGTTAGGCGATTTCAACTGCTGGGATAACCCCAATACAGATTGATGGCCTAATCCCAGGGGTTACCCACCTGGACACATTGATTATCGCACAATGAAGGCATCTCTTGGCTTACAGGATGCTCTTCCCCCCAATTCACCAATCCTTCCCCACATGACAAGACCCAACATACGTGAGGGACTGCTCATATTGATGAGTCATATTGACCACATCCTCATCCCACAATCCCACCACCCAAGAATCTCCAAATATACAACAAAAAAAGATCAATTTCTCTGATAATTGATTAGTTACAGTGCAGTTAGTGCCAGCCCAATCCCACACACAGGTGTCGCCTTGGAGAAAGCTTTACCCAGAAAATATAAAATTGCCCGAGATATCTGAATGGGTTGAAAACAAGGCTACGAACCCACAATTCACAGCCCCATTCACTTTAGATCCCATCAGAACATGGGAAAATTTCAAAAAAGATTTAATCAACAAAACCTGACATATTGCATTACACAAGTACACCGCGGACACAGCCACAATCAAGCGTACCTTGGCAGAACTAGACCACCTGGAAATAAATACTCTGAGATCTGGCTATAGCCCTAATTGGGGATGCAAATGGGCAGAAATTTTAGCCCAACTTAACAATCTCATATTTGAACACCAACACAGAATCAAAGTATTAAACAAAGGTAAGCTCATAAAGGAAGGTGAAAACTGTTTGACATACTTTTTCCGCCAATTCCACTCCTGCAGAAACAAACCCATGTGCACACAGGTCCGCAAGACCAACGGCACCGTGGCAACTGACCCTGAGGAGGTCAAGGCAGAAGTACACCGCTATTACACTGAATTATATTAAGATATGCCAACAGATCCACAAAAAATTAAAGAATTTATTCAAACTGCCAAGATACAAAGTACACCACCAAATTACAATATACTATCCTTTATTACACGGGAGGAGCTTTGGGAAACAAGTTGCAGTGCACCACGTAGGAAATGCCCAGGGCCTGATGGGATACCCTACGAATTTTACAAAAAATATTTTAACAAATCGCCCCCTCCTATTAGCGTCAATGAACCAGAGTTTGTTGGAGACACGCCTATTACCAGGAGGCCATGAATCCTACGTTATAACCTTTTATAAAAAGGGTGACAAGTTGGACCTGGCCAACTGGCGCCCAATTGCACTCTCCAACACTGACACAAAAATTCTAACAAAAATTCTAGCAGCTAGATTAGGCGCAATTGCATCTGACGTCCTATCACCCAAACAGTTTGGGTTTATACCAGGGCGTTTAATCTGGAACAACATACACCCTGTTGCAAACATTTGCCAATCCAAAGCAACTGGTGCCCTGGTCATCTTGGATCAGGAAAAGGCGTATGACCGAGTTAGCTGGCCATACCTAAAAGAATGTCTACATGCCTTCAAACTCCCACCAAGATTTATAAAATGGGCGATGCTCCTAACAGAATCTGCAACCATGGCTGAGGCGGCCCCGGATTCCTAACAAACAATATCAAACCACACAGAGGGCTCAAACAAGGGGATCCCCTCAGCCCACTGATATACAATTTCAGCTTTGACCCGCTCCTCCAAGTAACTGACTCACGTCTCATGGGGATAACTTCACAAGGACAACCAACAGTCAAGATACTGGCCTTTGCGGATGACTGCGTAGCAGGTATAGCAAACAATGAAGATGCCTGACAGCTGGAATGCACTCTAGAGGAATACTCCAAGGTGAGAAATGCATCGATCAACAAAAGGAATACAGAAATCATCCTTCTAGGCAAATACACAAACAATTGGCCCACAACATCAGAACCTCACACCAACACTCGAAGCTAAAACCTAATTATTTTACCCTTTGCAACACCTCCCACCACCACTCCTGTCTGACACCTTGGAATCTGGCTAGAATCAGGGGGATATGCTAATGAGACAATGGAAAGTAACCTGTTACAACGGGTATCCAAATGCGTAGCCTCCCTCAAGGGGAGAACTCCAGGACTAACAGGATGAGTTACAGTTGCTAACTCGCTCATCCTCCCAATACTGTGGTACCAGGCCCATGCGATAGCCTTCTCACCTACCTTTATAACCTCAATTCGCGCGCTTATCCAGGGCTGGCTGTGGCCTGGATCTCACCCTCCTATACGGATGGAAACACTATTTGACCCACGCTCAAGCGGAGGCATGGGACTAATAGATTTTGAGAGCCACACCAATCACATCCTAGGTACCTGGATAAAGGAAATCCTTGCTCCAGACCTCCCGCAACAACATTGGTCCAGAGCAGCAAGGACTATCTTTGCACAGGCGCTCAAATTAACCAACCCACATAGTCCACCCAGACTACTTTCATACCTTGCCAAGCACCCTACTGCAACGGGTCCACATGGAACCTCCCCTCATTTCAAACATATCCTCTGAACTATCCGCCGTATGGGATGGACCATAGAGAACATGGGTACTATACAGGGAAGGGGACGACCCAGCCAAAAATTCAAATTAAGAAACCCAGAAAACAACCCCCAGAGGGATATGCTCGCAACAACGCCAAGCATAGCTAGGATAGAATACCTAGATATGCTGGACATTCCCTATGATTTAACCACACATAAAGCAATGTGGAAAATGACACACCACCCACTCCTACAACCAAGGATAGGAGCAAACGCCTGGCGCTGTTTGAAAAGGACCTATAGGACGGCGGACCGCTCCAACTCCCTCCACAAAACATGTGCAGTATGTGGAGGGGAGGGATCCCTATATCACCGCCTAGAAACATGCCCCCAACCAAAGCTATATGGCAGGAAGTCGCACGCCTGATCAAGATTCAAAACGAACAGGAATTCTCGATATCAAAGAGTATCTTCGCGCTCCAGATTGAGTCACCAATACCATCTACTCTCCGCTCCCTAATAATACCCATTGCAATGTGGACAATATACACAATTGCATTAGATGCGTTCAAGGGCACGGTCCCAACCATTTATGGGATTATTAACAGATTCCATGTCCACTTACTAGAGCACTTCCAAGCCTGGCTCTATGGATATATGAGACCAAGACAAAAAGCGCTCATAGAATCATGGTTCCCACTCTGGTTCCTCCACACAGACCCTTTCCTTCACACCTGCTCCATAGCAGGGGAAACCCCCTCAGAGTAGTGCACCAACCTCCCATACCTGGCAGTACCGCTGGCAAAAGGGGTAACTTGAGTACCCTGGGGTGCCCAATTTTTATATTTGTTAGTTATTCTCTTAGTTTCACATATATTCAGTAATGTCTGTCCCCTGGTCGGCTTACCTTGGTTAAATAAAAAACGGGATAAGAGAGCAGGAGTCAAGAGTTCTGCCTGACTTTTTATAACAAATATACTGGAGAACTGAATGTCATATTGGGGAACATCACTACCCAGCCTATCCACATAGAGAAGGGACAATTCGTCTCTCAGTCCAGATTAACCAGCTGTAACGCCATTGAGTCAGTACATGATGTTGTAAATTCAATGAAATAGGTTTTGAGGGAGTGACCAACAAGGAGAAGAAGGAATTGAACGAGCTCTTAGATGAGTTGAAAGACATCTTCACACTGGATCAAACGATTTTGGACTATGCAAAGGAGAGCTTTATGGGATGAACACAGGAGCATCATTTTTTATAAATATAAACTGTACAACAAATTAAAAGCCAAAGAAGAAGTAATTTTTCAAAAAACTTAAAATCAACTATTCAAAGCTGGCTTAATCAGATCTAAAAAATGCCCATGAGCTTAATTGCTGCTACTGGTACACAAGATGGATTATACACTGCGTGTTTATTGATTACTGCCGGTTGAACAAAGTTATCAAGAAATAATTGTACCCACTCTGTAAAATAGATAGTGTACTAAAGCGCTCAGGAGAATTAAAGTACCTCTTGGCAATGGATCTGGACATTGGGTACTGGCAGAGGGATCTATCTCTTGAAGATTAAGAGCAGTTCTCCTTGATCACCAGTCAGGAGATTTTTGAGCCTACGAGTATGCCACAGAGCTGTGCAACGACCCTGAATTAAACAAAGAGCAATGTCCTGAATCTTCAGGATATGAAGTTATCAAGTATGTTAATCTATCTGGAATATATAAATGTGTTCAGTTGCTCTTTCTAAGTGAACCTCCAACACTTATGAGAAGTGTTTACCCAGCTCAAGAATCTAGCCTGAAGTTGAAATAAATTAAAGTGATCCTACTTGAAGAGACAGATGGAGTTCCTAGGACATGCTATCAGAATAAAGCAATCAAGCCTCAGGAAGGAAAGATCAAAGCCATAATAGCTATGGAGTAAATTCATTATATCGCTTTTCTTTCTAATAAAAACAACATTAGTTACCACACTTCAATTTGAACAGCAAAATTTGATAATCACACAAGAGAGATGGGTGATATAACTAAATCACAATTAAATTGGGCGAAAGCCATATTAGGCAATGAGCAAAACGGTGCTCCAAAGGGCAAGAAACGCCCTAAAGGGGGACCAGGAACTAATGCCGCCAAAAAACCACAAACTCAGACACCGTCTGGGTTTGTGGAGTTCACCACTAAACAAAACTTTGACATGGAAATCCAGTATGCCCAACCCTTATCAAAGGTAGAGCACAGGCTCCACTTTTACTAGGGGTTGAATCTCCAACTATATGTGTGATTGTGAGCGAGGCGCAGGCCTCTCTTTTCCCCCACGTGGTGTACATTATCACCCATACCATCCACCACGGCCATATTGATATGGGCTTCAAAACTGAAGAAGATGCAGAAGCTGCCGCAAAAGTCTGCGTCAAAATTGTTCTCCTCAAGGGCAAACGAATTGTGCGCACCACGTGCACCATATGAAACAAAGCAAATAATTTGTTGATCTCCTTTGACTCACTCCCTACCAACCTTCCACACAAGGTAATCAAGGAGGAGCTCCAAGCTAGACTTTCCAGATACGGTGAAATTAAACAATTCAAACTACAGCAGTTTCACCTGATGCTGAACCCGTGCACAGGAAAGGCAATTGTCATGATCAACCTGATCCCTGAGGTGGACAAAGACCTCACAAAAATCCCACACACAGCGGTGTTTCACCTCCCAGATGGGGAGTGTCAAAGGTAGTCCCTGTCACACCAGAAGGCGCACCACCTATCTGCAACCACCGAAGCGCATTGGGGCACAAGGTACACATATGCCCCATGAAGGAGGGCATATTGGCTCCAAACTTCTGTGATGACACCATGGATGAAGATAGAAAAGACTTCGCCAAAATAGTCAACACCAACCACGCCTTCCTCTGGGGAGAGGATGGGAAATACATTTTCATAGACTCAGTATCACCCAGAGTACGCAAAATGGTACAGAAGCCCACAAGCGGGCAGCAGCCAAGGCTGCATCACTCATGGCCTCCTCCATCAACCTCAATCAAATTCAGGAGGACATAGAGGAAATCAACCAAGCTAAACAATCAGAGCAAAATACTTAAGATGAAAATTTTCTCAACAATTTGACTAAATCACCACGTGGTATCAAACAAGCGAATTTAGCTGGACAATTAAGCTCCACTATTTGCGAAAATGTGGGACCCACATCTAAAAATTCAAGCCCTGAAACCACAGAAAAGAATCAGCACACCGCACTAGACCACCATGAGTTGTGAGCGGGGAGGATTGACTCAAAATGTAAAAACTGCAAGACACACAAAATTGGCACAGGGTAAGAGATTGGACGGTGACATAGATTGGACAAGCCTAATGACATATAGAAAGTTTATTAAATGGTGCACTAGTTTTGGGCTGGACGGCCCTCCCAACCGCTCCTGAGGCGCCATGGGCACCTCAGTGTCAATATGGGCTTTAAACATCATAGGATCCAGGGATCAATCGTCCTAAGCCAAAAAGCTGGAATTCCTGAAAATTCCCCCTGTAGATATCTTATCCATCCAAGAAACCCACTGCCTACAAGGGGAAGAAAAATCCTGGTCAGCCAGGGTCTCACCATCCCAATTGGTATGGACTTCCCACAGTGGGGTGGTCATCCACAATAACAAAAAACTAAAAACCACTACCTTCTCTTAATATCTGCACTGACACATCCTATAAGCAACAATTGCATGCTAAGAGGACACAATCTTGATAGCATGCATCTACGCACCTTATACCGCAGCTGAGAGGAAACAATATCTCAAAACCATCCCAACACTCACCCTTGCACCAGGTACCATCCTGCTGGGCGACTTTAACTGCTGGGCTAACCTCAACATGGACCAATGGCCTAACCCCAGGGGATACCCCCAAGGCACATCAAATTACATGTAGTGAGGAATCCCTTGGCCTACATAATACCCTCTCCCGGGTCACCACTCCTCCACCAGATGACCTGCCCCAACATACATGAGGGAACACTCATCTCAATGAGCTGCATTGACTTCATTTTCACGCCAAAAACCCACTACTCAAACTTCTTTAACTTCTTGACAAAGAAGATCAACTTCTCTGACCACTGACTCGTTTTGGTGCAGCTTTCACCAACCTGAACTCCCGCACAGGCGTCTACCTGGAGGAAGTTACACCCAGAAAAATAAAATTGCCTAAATTATCTGACTGGGTCAAATATAAGGCAAAAAATCCAAAATTGTAACCCAATTCATACCAAACCCATTGAAACCTGGTCAAATTTTAAAGTCAAACGAGTAAATAAAACTCGCCATCTCGCCTCATGTAAGTACACCGCCAACACAGCCACAATTAGGCACACCTGTCATGGAAATGGCAGAAGAAGTTTAGACCGACCTGCCAGTCAGGATGCGTGAACATCCAGAAAGTAAGCCAGAATGCCAGGGGCATTGCTGACCGTATGACTTGATATGGAGTGGGAGATGATACCAAATAATGGTGACAAAATGACAAGGTTAGGAGTATCCCGACGGCAAACCACACTGAATATACTCCAGACCCTGGGGTCCTAGTAACAGGGGGAAACTAATGTGATAGTTTCTATGAGATTCTTGGTTGTTAAGGCCATTTTGTTGGGAGTGGTAGAGAGGCGGATCTTCTCTTGTAGTTGTTGAACGTAGGGCCATAAGATCCCTGTATATTGTTTCCAAAAGGTCATGAGGACAGGGTTGTAGAGCCAAAAATATCAGACTCGTTGAAACCAATTGGCAATGGAGGGAACTATGGTAACCAAAAGAATTGGTAAGGCCCACCCAGAGTGTGGAGTGGCGGACCACCAGGAAAATGCCATCTGGGATGTGGTTGGAAAGGAAGAAAATAAAAATTTGGGTTTTTAATAAAATTTTATTTTGGAAAAGAAAGTAAGAAAATCAACCAACAATTTTCTCAGTGCCTTATAACTGATTAAATAGTGGTTGATTGGGTAGTGATAAGGCGCGGTCAGGATCCACAAATTTGGCCTAAATGGCAATTTGGTCAGGAGTGGGGGGTTTATTCTTTGGAAACTGACATTACAAAATTTGGTGGCAGGATGAGTCTCTGTCAGTCCAACCTCAAGCATCTGGGCCAAGGATCGACTACATTTCTGGTGGTTAGCACGATGGCGTCTGGCCCAACGAGCGGCGGGAATCCCCCAAGGCCATCCCATATAGGGATGGGACCATTTGGTTGGGAACGGGTTTGGGGCGGCCAACCTGCCCACGCTTGGTCATTTAACCGTTTGTTTGGTCAACAGTAGCACATTGAACACAACGCCCAAATTATATCAGAGGGCTTAGAACCCTCATCAATAGCACCCAATATTTGTTCTACTGTTTTAGGGATCAAATTGGAACCATCAGGCGATCTGGCTGATATCTCATTCTTCATGCTTTTACAGCCATTCAAATTTTGGCCATCAGCCAGATTGCCACCCAAATTAGATCCGACTGATTTCAGTTCTATAATCTTGGCACAGATTTCACTAATTCCCTGCAACAGTTCTGCTGAGGTGAGTGAGAAAATTGGGGGTGGGATCTGAAGTGGATGGGCTGTCACCCATTGCTCATCAACTATGTGAGCGAGATCACCCTGGGTGATGAGGGGTACCACCATCCTCTTTGGTGTCTTTTTATTTGGGAACAGAAAGATAGCTTGATCAAGAGCCAAAGGACACTCCCCAAGACTTACAACACCTTGGCAGAACTGAACCACCTTGAGCGTAACACCCCAAAGTCAGGCTACATCCCCTACCAGGGGGCGTAGATAGGAGGAAATTTCCGCCCACCTAAACGCCCTAATCTACAAACACCAACACGGAATCAAAGTTTTGAGAAAAGGTAAGTTAATAAAAGAAGGCAAAACCTGCTCAACGTACTTCTCCTCCAATTCCACTCCCGCGCAACCAGCCATGTGCACATAGGTCTGCAAAGATGACAACACCGTGGCAACTGACCCAAAAGAGGTCAAGCTGGAAGTATACCGCTACTACACCAAACTATACCTTGACACCCCAACCCCCAAAAAAATTAAAAAATTTATACACACCGCTGTAATAAAAAGCACACCGTCAAACTATAACCTCTTAAAACTAATCACACAGGAGGAGCTCTGGGACACAGTCCGCGGTGCACCACATAGGAAGTGCCCAGGGCCTGATGGAATACCCTGCGATTATAAAAAAAGGAATCTTCAAGAAAATCACCCCTCTCCTCTTGGCATCAATAAACCAGTGCCTGTTGAAGACACGCCTCCTACCTAATGGCCAGGACTCCTATGTCATAACCCTGTTTAAAAAGGGCGACAAACTGGACCTGGCCAACTGGCGCCCAATTGCACTCTCTAACACTGATACAAAGCTACTTACAAAAATTTTAGCCACCAGATTAGGCACAATAGCATCCAAAGTCATGTCACCCAATCAGTTTGGATTCATACCAGGGCGTTCAATATGGACCAATATACATCCCGTCGTTAATATGTGTCAGTCCAAAGCAACTGGAGCCCTGGTTTTCCTAGGTCAGGAGAAGTAATATGATCGTGTAAGTTGGCCATACCCAAAGGAATGCCTAAGCGCCTTCAAACTCCCACCCAGATTCATAAACTAGGTGATGCTCCTAACAGAGTCCGCATCCATGGCTGTATGTGGCCCTAACTTTCTAACCAACAAGATCACACCACGCTGAGGGCTCAAACAAGGGGACCCCTTCAGCCCACTGCTGTATAACTTCAGCATCGATCCTCTCCTTCACATCGCTTACTCACGCCTTATGGGCATAACGGCACAAGGCCAACCAACTTTCAAGATACAAGCCTTTGCAGATGACTGTGTGACAGGTATAGCTAACAACAATGATGCCTGACAGCTGGAATGCACCCTGGAGGAATATTCCATTGTGAGTAATGCATCGCTCAACAAAAGAAAATGGAAAAAATCCTCCTAGGAAAGTACAATAACATCTAGACCACAACACCCAAACCCCACAGCTCCCCACAAAGGAACAACCTACTAAAAGACCCTTTGCATCAACTCCTTCAACCAACCCTGTCCGCAGCCTTGGATATAGCTAGAAACAGGGGGGTATGCCAATGAGACAATTGAGAACAACCTACTACACGGTGGTTAACCGCGTCGCCTCCCTCAAGGGGAAGATCCCCAGGACTAACGGGGCGATTAACAGTTGCCAACTCATTCATCCTATCAATGCTGTGGTTCCCAGCCCACGAAATTTCCTCTTCACCTTTGTTCATATCCTCAGTCTGCGCACTTGTCCAGGGATGGCTGTGGCCTGGGCCCTGGCTACTTTATGGGTGGAAACACTCTTTGGCCCACACTCCTTGTGGAGGCATGGGCCTAATAAGCTTTGAGGTCCACGCCAACTGTATATTGGGCGCCTAGATAGAGGAAGTCCTAGCACCAGACCTTTCACAACAACAATGGTCTAGAGCAGCGTGAGCCAACTTTGTGCAGGTGCTCAAACTATCCAACCCACACAACCCATCCAGCCTGCTCACATACCTTGCAAACCGCCCCAATGCAGAAGGCCCACATGGAACCCCTCCTCAATTCAAGAGCCTCCTCCACATTATATGGCACATAGGGTGGACCGTCACTCTCACAGGAACTAGTTAGGGAAGGGGAAGGCCTAGAGATCACTTCACGCTAAGGAAACCAGATGACCACTCCCAGAGGGACACAAATGACGTGGCCCCATTCATTGCAAGAATCAACTACATGGATGCTTTAGACATTTCCTACAACCTCACAACACAGAAGGCAATAGGGAGGCTAACAATCATCCGCTCCTCCAGCCAAGGGTAAGAGCTAACACCTGGCGTTGCCTCAGAAGAACCTACAGAACAGCAGATCACTCCAACTCTCTTCATGCAGTGTGCGCAGTGTGTGGAGTGGATGGCACCCTGCACCACCGCCTCAAAACATGCCCCCCATCTAGAGCTATATGGCGGGAAGTTGCACGTCTTTTAAGAACCACCAATGACCAGGAGCTGTCAATCTCTAGAAGCCTCCTCGCACTCTAACTTGAATACCCAATACCACCCACACTCCTCTCCCTGATAGTTGCCATTGCACTGTGGACAATCCATACCATAGCACTGGATGCCTTAAAGGGAACCATGCCAATCATCCATGGGACAATCAGCAGATTTCACCTACACCTACTGGAAAACTTTCAAGCCTGGCTATATGGATACATGAGGCCAAAGCAATAACAACTCTTTGAATCATGGTTCCCAGACTGGTTTCTGCATACAGACCCCTTCCTCAACACCTGCTCCATAATAGGGGAAACCCCTTCGGAGTAAGGCATCCAACCCCCCTATACCTGGTGGTACCAGCTGGCAACAGGGGTAGCTCATCTACTCTGGAGTGCCTAAAGCTCGATATACTTCACCTCCCCTTATCCCATTACATATATTGGTATTTTCCGTCCCCTGGACGGCTTACCTCATTTAAATAGAAAAAAATAATAGCTATGGAGCAACCCAAAAGTAGGTGCGACATTTAAGTATTCTGTGGGATGGTGAAATATTTTTAGCAGAGTATCCCCCATTTTGCATATTTGGTTTCACCGCTCACCTACCTGTTAACCAGGGAACCAAGTTGGAATGGGCCTGGGGTAAGAGATGGATTTATAAAAGTTGAAAGCTACATTGGTAAAGGCATTAATCCTAGCCTACCCCAGACTTGAACTAAACGTTTTACCTGTATACAGACACTAGTAAATTTGACTCATAGTTAAACTTGCTAATTGGATTTATAAGAGATAGACCACCCAAGCAGTGCTAATCCAAGGTTTTTACAAGAGCTAAAAGTAACTACAAGCTGATGGGAAAAAGTGCTTGTTGGTAACATATGAAGTAAAACTTTTTTGACCGCAATTATATGGACTACTTAATAGTGTTGTGATGGATCATGTATCATTTTACTAGCTGAACAACATAAAAATAAGATGACGCCTTGACTAAGAGCTAGGTAAGGTAAGCTGAAGGCCTTCTCGTGGCATGACTTATGAAAGCCCATGGAAACATGAGTGAGTAGCCAATACTGGAATCAAGAGAGGCACCACAGAAGGGTCCTGAAGTGGCCTGAAAGAGGTGTGGATTGGAAGCTAATGACTGTGATCCAACCTATTCTAGCGGGTGCTTCCACTCTCCTTTGGTGGGGGAATATGGTCAGAAAGGGGGAGGCAAGATTCAGGCATATCGTCTGTCACACTACTTTTCTATGAGGCGGGGCGCTAAAAAGCGGGTATGTGTGACAAGGGTGAGGCAATCCTGAATGGCTGGGCATCGGCCCACCTGTCTATAATAATTAACGCGGTTTTCAAGGTTGGCCTGAAACCTTGATAACGGCTAGTAGCTTATGTGGGCTTATACTGGTGCAGCAAAAGTTGAGAGCACTCACTTACCAAATGACAGATTGACCCAAAAGGGATGCAATGGTTCCAACACAAAAAGGGCCTGAAGAGGCCAAACTTTTTTACAAAACAAGCCCGAGAGACCAACTACGTTAACAAATCAATAGCAGGGGTGACCCCGCTGCACAGAAGGCTCGGTCTCCTTTGAGGTGGTGGCTAATAATGGATATGGTATCATAACCAAGCTTTACAAACTGGGGAACTCGGGCCCCTCAAAAGATTTGATGGCAAGCATAGTGGATAGCCTCAAGATGATTCACGTTGTGGAAGTAAAGACTGGGTGGTCTAAGGAAATGCTCATGGTCTTCATGATTGAGGTGTATGAATTCGCCCCACTCCATATTTCACATTTGGCTCCTGTGTTTATACTTTTGACTTTCACGTCTAGCTTCAGATGAAACAGATTTTGACCGCCAGTTTGAGCACCAAGGACGATGAGGCCAAATGTCTTGACGTTAGCAACAAGATTAGAAAGTTCATACTGAGGACTTGCCACCTGTTGTCATTGTTAGGCCATGATGTCTCAGCTGAAAGGCTTTATCAGAGTGATCTCCTTTAGTGAGAACAAGTTGGTAAAGAACTTGAAGCAGAATGACGGTAGATTGAAAAAGTTCGCCGTAGGCTCTGGGGACTGAGTTTAAAAGCTAACTTAAGAGTCCTATGGGGAGTTGCCTCTTTCAGTTACTGTGGGGACCTAAAGTGTCCCTGTGGTGTCTCTGGGCAGGTGTTTCTTGTGTGGCTTGAAGGGGCATGTCAGAGCTAAGTGTCCTCAGGATAAACCTCCTGCGGCAGTGACCAAACCTGATGGGCCTAGAGAGGGGTGCCATTCGTGATGCCCTCAGAGAAAGAGAAGTTGGCTCTCCAGAAGGCGTATGAGAGACTAACAGAGTTGTCAGCCATAGCAAAGGATGCGGCGGCTGGAAACGCCAATTTGGAGGCGGTGAACAAGGTGCTGAAAGGCACCAGAAAGGTCAGTAAGGAGTCAAAGTGTTTCCAGAAGGCGAGGGAAGCTGATAGACTCCAAATCAAGCTAAGTGGCGCTCTTTCTTAATCTGCAAAGGACTTCTGGAAAAGGTTGCTTTCCAAATGGATGGGGCTCTCCCCATTACTCGATTGTGTAAGAGGCGAGCAACAATTAATGATGTAGGTGTGACAGAGCGCTCAAGGATCGTAGGGGAAGAGGCGGAGGTGAGGGAGGTGCTTCCTGATAGCAATAGTGGGCCAATGTCTTCTAACCCAATGCCCCAAATGAAGTGGAGGGATCAGTCGAGGACCCTGGAAAGGGTAAGATTCCAGAAGCTGCTGTGACTAAGAAGCCACCACCACTGGCCCAGTCTAGCACTAGAAAGGGGAGGAAGAAATGTGGTCCCACTAAACCAGCTGAGTTGGAAGAGAATGGAGACCTCCCAGATCCTTACACCAAAGCCTCTTCGATTTATAAACTATGGTGATCTTGGTTGAATTTGCTAATGCATGAGGTCTGAATGTCCTCAGGCAGCAGCAGCAGGTAAAACTTAGATTGCAACAACATGGGATTTATATCAGCTTACTCACTAAGACTAAGTCCAAACCTGTGGTGTAAGAGGATTGGTCTTACCAATTCCCTTTGAAGCAATCATTTTACTCTCACTTGGTGGATCAACCAAACTTTGACTCGCTCTTAGGGTAGGAAAGAGGGAGGGGAGAAGCCAAAGGGTGGTATCTTGGTCTGGTGGGTGGGCAAGGTCAAGGTGCTGGATAAAAGGGTATTGGTTTATGGGTTAAAGAGTGGCAGTAATATCATTGTTAAGAGAGGAAACCAATTTGGTTTATCGGCTTATATGCGCCAAATTCTGGGTCAGAAAGGAAGGCCTTCTTCCAGAAGGTCGGCCTAAGGATCCAGGCGGAAGGCATAGGGGGTCAGTAGTGAGGGGGACATTAACTGTGTCTGGTTTAGGGATAACAGGTTTGGGGCTTCATACAACTGGAGCTCTGATCCTGGAACCCAAAAGTTGGCCAGTTTAATGATCAACCTTGGCCTACTGGATGCTTGGAAAGCGTGACGTGGTGAGAAAGGGGAGACTGGGTGGAATCACGTCCATGGGGATCATTTCTCCCGCATTGACCTTGTGTTGGTGCCTCAGCCTCTCTTAATTCGCTGCAAGTTGATTCTTCAGAATCATGATTTATGTGCTTTGGACCACAGGCCCCTAGAACTGCATATCAGTGACCCTCTGGTTGCTTCTGAAGTTAAAGGAATCTGGAGACTGAACCCTAAACTTTTGAGGTGGTCTCCACTTTAGGAGATCTTGAGGAAGAAGGTGAAATGGTAAGAATTCGGATTGTGGGGAAGCTAGACGCGCCAGTAAAATGGCTGTGGATAAAGAATCATTTTAAGATGGCATGTTGGATCTCTGGGAGGCAAATAGGGGCCATACATTTGAGTTATAAAACCTTGGAGAGGAGCTTCAAGAGTACCTGCAAGTAGGCTGCGCCCATGGGGGAATCTACCTACACTGCCAAAGCTTAACTGTATGTGAAATCGATGAAAGAATTCATGGTGAATCTCCTCAAACAAAGGAAATTTAGGCGGGATGAGGACTCTTACAGCAATGTGGCTCTCTCCGCAAGGCAGTAAAGGCTTTAAGACCCTTGGGAAAGAATCTTGTCACTTTGTGATGAGGGAGTTGAGGTGAAGGATGCAGCTCGCATGGTTGAAGAGGCCAGGTCCTACTATGAGAACCTTTATGGTCCCTTGGAGAATTACCCAGAGGCAACCAAAGTACTTACAAGCGGACTGGTGGTACTTCTGAAGGAGACTCAGCAGCACCTATGTATCAAGATCCACAAGTCAGAGGTGTCAGACACTATCTGCAATGGAAAGAATGGCAAGTCTCCTGAGGAGGATGGGTTGATCATGAGATCCACAAGTTGTTTCAGGCAGAAATGTCCGAGATGCTTACTAAACTCTACAGTTAGCTACTAGTCTCTGGTGCAATTGACCTGGCGTTTTTGAAAGGCGTAGTGGTAACGTTGCATAAGAAGGGCAATAACTCCCTCACGGGGAGCTCTTGGCCTTTGACTCTGCTCAACGTTAACTATAAGAATCTCAATGAAAATCCTAACCAATTGACTAAAGGGTTTGTGGCGAACGTTGTTGGGAAAGAGAAGAATGGGTTTAACCCAGGGGCGCTAAATTATTGATAATTTGATACTGCTTCATCTGATAGAAGAATGAGCAAGTAGACAGTATGGCCAGTGGGGGTGGCTACTGTTTCTTGACCAAGAGAAGGCGTATGAACAGGTGAATCATGAGTTCCTTTGGAAAGTGTTAAGTAGGGTTGGAATCAAAGGGCGCTTGTTGAGAATGCTTAAAGCAATTTATGGGGAAGCCTCATTGGTTGTCGATATAAATGGGGTCCTCTCCTACCCTTTTAAGGTGTTTAGGGGCATGAGTCAAGGAGAACCTCGATCTCCCTTGTTGTTTGTTCTTGCAATAGAGACCCTTTCAGTGGCTCTCAAGAATTCTGACTGGAAGAAACTTAAAATCAATAGAAAGGAGTATTCCCACTCAATGTTTGAGGATTATACATGAATTTTTGTTTCATCAGAGGAGGTGGATAAGGAGGTGATTAACACTCTGAAGATGTACCAAAACGCAGATAACGCAAAGGTCAATCTGTCATAATCCAGGGCTTGGTCCATTGGCAGAACGGCAACGTTAGATGTGTCACCAAAGAGCTTGATTCACTGTATGGCAACTGTGGAGGAGTTTATGTACCTTGGATGTCCCATCCCTGGGCGGGCAGCGCCACAAAAAAATTAGTTCAAAATTAAAGAAGACAACAAACGGTGGCTTGGAAATGGCAATGGCTCAATTTATCATATCGCGCCAGGGTATTGTCATGAACACTTTCAAATTCCAGATTATGGTACATTGCCATATTTATTCCACTGCCAGTATCTTCCATAAAATAAAAAATGAGTTCAGTAATCCAGTTCATCTGAAAGGGCAAAGATCAAAAACCTGTTATTATAACTTGTGTTAGGAGGAGAAGAAGAGGTTAATCAGTTTGATTAACGTCTGGAGTATGATTAAAGCACTTCAGCTGAAGTGGATTTCATGGGTCGCCAGGGAGGGAAAGTCCATTTGTTGGACATTTGTCTTTGCAGCTCAAACATAAGAATGTTTTAGGTCAAGTTTCACTAAAAAAGGGAAATGTCAGCCATTTTCGATTCCCTGATGCCATTACAAGCCAATTTAATGAAAATGTTGACGAGAATGGCCAAAAGACCCTGGCCAATTCTCGGTGGAACCCTGTAAATTGGGTAACATAAGTTTGTAACCCACACGGGCACATTTAATCAAATCAAATGATCAGATTTCATCAATTGCACAACAGACTCTGGGGAAACCAGCGGAAGGTACTCCATAACCATCACTGAGTCTTTCACCACACCTGCGCGTGGGCCACCCCTTTTATAGGTGTAGCAGCAGGCCCCCAAGGTGAGAAAATTTTCTCAAGTGGTGATTGGTTGGGGTACATCAAAACCCTTCCACATGGGTATATTCTGCCACAACCCCAACGTCCGTTTACTAAAATTAACTAACATTCCCCAAGATCTGATAGGATTGACACCCATATTACTTAAATTGGAAAGCATGAAGCTATTCCAAACCTATTCCCAAATCCATCCAACCTTAAAAAATAGTATAAATATTTATTGTTGAAAGTCGGAAAGGATCACTTCTGATTTTTACTCCCACAATTATATTAAAAATCATAAAAACCAATTTTTATAAGTTTTCTGTTTTTGTCTTTTTAAAATCCTTTGTGGGATCCAGCGGCGTAGCACCAAAGGAGCATAACTAAGCTGGATTCCTACAAAATGGTTCTCACTACATAGGACTCCTGTATGCCAAAAGTAGTTGCTCTTGAAAAGCAACTAGCCAATGCTTTAGTACGCTTTAAGGAGCTTGAACAGCGTCCTTATAAACTTCCTTTTAAATAAAAGTTCATCCCTGGGGAAGGGAGCATTGCTTCTTCCTGTACGTTTATGAAGCCGCTATAGATGGCACACAGACAAGCAAAAAGTTCGCCACATCTTTCCTTGTTTGAGTCATCTAGTGAAAAAGATGATGGTCCCTAACATGAACCCTTCATACACTTGGATAGAGGTGAAGGAAGCTCTTCTAGCTGAATTTAGATCAAAACAGAGTCTACATAGGTAAAAACAGGCCTTTATGTATCTTATTATGTTGAAAGGTGAATCAATCATTGCCTTTGCTGAATGATTTTACCTCACTGCGCAAAGGTTGACCACCTCTAACATGCTTACCCTTGATAATGCAATTGCCTCCCTGTTAATAGGGATAGCCTCTCGACCCTCTTTAGACAGACACATCATCTCCATGAACACAACTTTGAAAATCTCCGTGACCTAAAAGATGCTTTGTTTGAAGTGGCTGAATTCCAAGTATGGGCTAACACAAGTGATGCTGAGGTGAAATCTTCAGCTCCCACTATTGAGGAGCTATCACCTGTTGATCAATTGGGAGTGAGGCCACCTGTACCTAGCTTCCCAACTAAGCCTGCTCTCTCAGTGCTACTTGAAAAGGTTATCACTCCTTTTAATGTTTCAAAGCCCTGTAAGGCTGTAAAAACCATACACTCGCACCAGCGCACTAATGCCTCTGTGCCTTCCCTTCCAGACAAGCTAGAAAATGTGCGCTCTACGGCTACCCAATCTTCTGTGGTCATCCCCCCAACCTCCATTGCGGCCTTGCCCGTTGTCATGAATACACTTGGGGAGGAATCTGAGGGGGCTTATGATGAAGTTGGTTATTACATATTGGGAGCTCCAGCGGAAGTAGAAGTGCCTGATCATTTGAATGCTGGAGGTGTAGACGAGTCTACCATACCTGAGGAAACTTGCCTCAGAAAAATTCTAGGTGTCAAAAAATTTATTGACACTGACAGTGATGGTGCTTAATTCTTAGCTAACTTGACACGCCCTCTTCAGTGGGTTCATCCCAAAAAATACATCATGGATAAATACCCTGAGACTGCTAACAAGCTACCCTCCACCTTTCAGCTCAAGGAGGTCTTGACTTTGCGACATAAATTTGGAGAAAAGCTTACTAGGGTTGAAGTGATTATTGTAAGGTCCGAATATTGGCCATCCTGGACACTGGCTTCACAGTCAACGTGATCCCCACTAAGCTTATCAAGAAGATAAAGCTAGCGCCTGACTTACATTACATGTAAGGGTTTGGAACCGCTGGCCCCAACAATATTCATGCTATTGAGCATACTCTTCCCTTCCCATTCTAATTGGGAAGCTTATCCTATCAGCCCCTTCTGTGGCTTTAAACATTAATGCATATGATATGTTCATCGGCACTCAGTTTATGATTGAGTATGAAAAAATAATCAACCTGAAGCAAGGGGTACACTCGATACTCAACTATGAAGTCCCTTTAGTCTTATCCAATAAAGAACCCAGCAAGCATGAATACTCTTGCCTGGTCTTTAACCTTTTTCAGCTATAACCTTGCCATGTACCACTTCCTGTCGCAATACAAAGAAATTACCTGATTCAGTGGATTCCAGGGATGGTATCCCTTTTTATGTGGCAGACTAGGTCTTGATTAAGCCTGGGGAACAAAGAGTGATTGACACTAAAATCACACTAAAAATCCCACATCATTGTTCATTGCACCTCACAAATATTGAGGGTGTTAGCCTCTTGAAGCCTCATGTTTTGCTTGGGATATTTGACCCAGCCTATCAGAGGCCTATTACCCTTCTTATCTGAAACCTCAACGGAAAAGATATGTTATATGGAAACACCAGGAGATTGGTAGAGGTTTCCTACTCCCAGTAAAGGACATTGAACATATCCACTCCGTTGGCTCTATGTCAGATTTGGGCTTACCCATGGATAACATGGTGTGTACCTTGCCCAACTTTCTTATCTTGGATAAGCTAACCCAGAGGAGTTGGAGAAAGTTCATACCTTGCAGATAAATATAGTGGCATATTCTCCAAATTGGATACTGACTATGGCCACATGAAGGGCTGGTGTCACTCCATTGATGTGGGTGATGCCCGGCCTATTAGGTCCAAACCCTACTGCAAGTCAAAAGTGGAGGAGCAACAAATGAGGACGGAGCTCCAGCATTTAATAGATGCGGGGTTAATCATTCCTTCTCAAAGCCCTTGGTCTTCACCTCTCTTACTAATTAAATAAGAAAAACGGAGGTCATCATATAGTCATGAATTACCGTAGGTTGAATAGCCTCACTAGGAAGGATATCTATCCTATCCCTCACATTGATGGCTCCCTGGCCCAACTCTCTGGCTTTAACTTCTCCGCTATGAACTTTTGCCAGTGGCTATTGACAAACGTACCTTTCTCCTCAAGATCAGGAGAAATGCGCTCTTATTTTTAGTGAAAGTCTATTACAACCCACACGATTAATCCAAGGGTTGTGCAACGCATCTGCCTCTTTCCAGCGTGCAATGAATCACATCTTGAAGGACCTCAAGTTAACTTGTGTCATCGTCTATCTTGATGACATCAAGGTGTTCTCTAAAACCTTCAATGAACATCTTAATTATTTGAAGAAGGTGTTTCAACGGGTACGTCAGTCTAGTATAAAGTTGAAGCCCACAAAGTGTACCTTCTTCCAAAAAAATTGGATTTCCTCGGCCACTCCATTTCACAAGACGGTATTCAGCCCATTCAGGACAAGGACAAAGCCATCTCAAAGATGCCAGCCCCTCAAATCTACTGAATATTCAGGTATTTCTAGGGATGATGGGGTATTATCATCAGTTCATCCCTAAGTTCGCCCAACTCAGTGAGCCCCTTGTCCATCTATTAATAAAGAATACCCCTTTCTATTGGGGTGCTAAGCAAAAGGCTGCTTTTGAGACGATGAAACAGCTATTACAACAACGTCCTATCCTACGGTACCCAGATTATAATAAATCTTTCATCTTGTTCACTGACGCCTCAGACTATGCCGTTGGGGCCATCTTAACCTAATTAGATGAACACGGTGTAGATTATCCTGTATCATATTTCAGTAAAATGCTATAAAACGGAATGCAACTACAGTGTAACTGAGAAGTAGTGCCTTGCTGTTCTGTTGGCTGTAAATCACTACCGCCCTTTTCTCTATGGAACCACCTTCACTGTAGTTACTGACCACGCATCTCTAAAGTGGTTACAGAACATGAAGGATCATACTGGTCGGCTAGCTTGCTGGGCTCTAAAGCTCCAGCCTAATGACTTGAAGATTGAACACCGTACTGGAACCTGTCACTTGAATGTTGATGGGCTGACTTGGCTGCCAGTAATTCACCTTAAATAATAGTGAGGCAGAGAGGTTACATGCCTTTTAATGACCACAGTGAATGGGAGGATGAGGATGAGCCTGTTCAAAATATGTTAGCCCTGCACTCCTGTAACACTAAAGTTGAAGATGGGAAGTTGTATAAGCAGGTGGGGACAAAATGGCTACCTTACCTTTGACCCTCAGAACTTGTACCTGCTATTTTAGAAGCACATTCTACCCTAGGTCATGGAGGGGCAAGGAAAACCTATGAATGGATTTAGAATCGGTTTTACTGGGATGAAATGATAGAATCTTTCGTTGATGTTTTGGAAGCCTGCCTTACTTGTAAGAAGCAATATGGCTTCAAGTCTTGATACTAATATCAACCAACTACCCCACAACAACCATTCCACATCATCAGCTTAGATGTAATAGGTCCCCTTCCTCAGTCTACTAGTGGAAACAGATTTATCCCAGTAACTATTGACCACCTCACTAAGTGGGTTGAATCCGTGCTCTTCCTGCTCAAGCAGCTAAGGCCACCGCCACCTTCTTACATCAGCACATTTCACCCAACACGGTTGCCCCCAATTACAGCTCTGTGACAATGGTAAGAACTTCACCTCCAGAATAGTTAAAATCCTGGCCACATCTATGGGAGCACAGCAACTTCTCTCAGCTCCATATAACTCTTCCACAAAGGGGACCGTGGAAAGAGCAGATGGAACCTTGGTTTCCATTTTTTGAAACTGGCCTCCTCTGATCCTCTTCACTGGGATCAATATCTACCTAGTACTCTAATGGCATACCAGATTAGCTATCACAAGGTTTTAAAAATGTCTCCATTCCGTGTCTTGTATGGACGGGAGCCAGGCATACCTGCCTTCTTAGCTAAGGATATATTCTCTTCTATAGTGGAGGAACCAGATAAAGTTATGAGGAGATTGGCTCAACGCATAATTCAACTCCAATCTGAAGCTATGACAAATTTAGCAAAAACAGTAACCAAAGAAGGGCAGGCTGCAAATGAGTACCAAACCCCCTACCTTCCAAGTATCTGACATGGTGTTGTACTACCATAACCACATCACTCCTAGAAGCGGCAAGCTTAAAATATTTGGGAGGATCTTTTACCATCATTTAAAAGAGAGAAACGAGTACTCTATCAAAAACCTAGCTACTGGTATCACCATTAATCGTGTACATGGCCGTTATCTCAGGCCCTACTCACCCAAACATTCTTGAGGGGGTTGATGTCAGACATTTATCTTTGCAGCTCAAAAATAAGATTGTTTTAGGTTGAGTTTCACCAAAAAAGGGAAATGTTGGCCATTTGCGATTCCCTGATGCCATTATGTGCCAATTTAATGAAAATGTTGATGAGAATAGCCAAAAACCCTGGTCAATTCTTGGTGGAACCCTATAAATTGGGGCGACACCAGTTCTAAACCCGCATGGGCATATTTAATCAAATCAAATGATCAGATTTCATCAATTGCACAACAGACTCCGGGGAAACCAGAGGAATGTACTCCCCCAACCATCACTGAGTCTTTCACCACACCTGCGTGGGGGCCACCCCTTTTATAGGTGTAGCAGCAGGCCCCCAAGGTGAGAAAAATTTCTCAAGTGGTGATTGGTTGGGGTACATCAAAACCCTGCCGCATGGGCATATTCTGCCCCAAAACCCCAACGTCCATTTACTAAAAGTAACTAACATTCCCAAGATCTGATAGGATTGACACCCATATTACTTAAATTGGAAAGCACCGAAGCTATTCCAAACCTATCCACAAATCCCTCTGACCTTCAAAAAGTATAAATATTAATTGTTGAAAGTTGGAAAGGGATTGCTTCTCATTTTTACCCCCGCGCTCATATTAAAAATCATAAAAACCAATTTTTATAAGTTTTCTATTTTTATTTTATTAAAATTCTTTGTGGGATCTAGTGGCATAGCACCAAGCGAGAATAACTAAGCTGGATTCCTACACCATTTGTTGGTTTCCAATAGTGAAGGACTACCATGTTAAGGCTTGCATAGAAAAAAACAACAAAGATCTTGGTGTTAGCTGAGTAATTAATCAAGGGGATATTCCATGCGTGGGGAACTTACTAGGCTACTGAAAGGATTACTTTAGAGCTTGGGCAGGCACAAGGGTAGATTAGAAGGTGGAGAGTGGGCCATCGAAAGGAACTGCAATTCCCCTTTTAGGAGGAGCTTGAGGACTGGAGATGGAACATCGTCTGCTTAATGACTTTAAGCACATTATTGGGGCGGTTCACTGGGGGGACCTCCTTGATGGCGATGGCCATAAAGTGCTTAGGGTGGAAGCAGAAATAATGTTGCCAGTGCCTCCAAGATGCTGGTAAGGAAGGCATGGGATGTTGTGGAAGCAAATAAACTGCATTCTTTCTGGAAGGAAGCATTTCCTTCTCTAGACGCATTAGAGGCTGGGGAAGCTGTTCAGAAGGTCGTGGAGGGCAGTATCAGAGGGTGTTCCTGCAAGGAAGAGAAGGTTGGAGGTACCCCAGATGGGAAAGCCTCTTCGTCCTTTGGGACTGGCTAAAGGTGGGATGTGGTGATGGTGTCTGCCTCTTAGAGTTCACAACCGCCAGGTTCCAGAAGTTACAAGATAGATAGCTCTGCTCAAGTTCTTGTCCCGGATCACTTGAAAAATGCGACCTGGCCTGATGGACCTGTGAGGGAAAGGGGTTAAAGGATGCTGGCTTATACAGGTAAAGACTTTCTCTCAACTATGCAGCAACATAGTGATCACTGGGGCGACTCTAAGCAAGTGGAGTAAGCTTAATGAGGGTGACTTTCTGTATACCTGTAAGGCATGTGGAGGGTAGGAGACGGCAAAACAAATCTATATGGAGTGTCCAGCAGCGGAAGCTGTGTGAAGTGTTCTCCTATGGTATGAAGCATACCAACTAGGTTGTAAGTTATCATCTGGTCATCTTGCATGGACAGAGCTCCTGATTTCGTATGTCCCTCTAAGTCTGCTTGCTTACAAGACGGATTCAGGGCTTGGTGAACGATATGGGGGAGGTGATGTATGGTCTATGGCTTTCCAGAAACCAACGTAGATTCCCTACAGAAGGGATCCAAGCGATATTCTCCCTGGCCATGGTCATGCAATGGCTAGAAATGGCTGTGTAAAGCTATGACAATCCTCTATCTTCAACTAAGTCCAACTTGGGGGTCATCTTGATCTCATTCCCTGAAGTAAGGAATGGGAGCCATAACTCTGAACTGACTGGGTAGCCTTTGCTACCTGGTATACCAAAAAGTGAGGAATATGTCATTTTTGGGGTGATGCAAACCACCCCATCTGCGGTTGGGCCATTATGTGTGGTGCTTAGATTCATGCAGCCCCAGTGCGGCGGGGGAAGTATAATGGTTTCATACCACAAAGCAATCTGTATTGTGTGCCCTAATGAGCACACAAAAATGAAGGATGCCACAATCAACATTAGTCAGTTTGTGAAACCATATCCTATAGCACAGACCTTTAGCATGATGAGGATACAATTAAGATAAATCACCCCTCTGCCAAGTTTTTTAGACATTATTAATGAGAATAAAAAGCCAAGAATGGAAATAAACGCCGCCATATTCAAGAGAAGTTAATAAAAAAGTTTTTGTATTATGTCATCCATAAATGTTTTCTAAATAATATTGTGAACCAGTTGCAGTGAAGTAAGGAGCACTGGTAAGGCCTCAACGTACATGGAAGCTGTGCTCCTCATATCTAATTATTTCACTCATCTGGTAATGTCTCTTACTGAAGTTCATAATTCTTAGTAAAGATTGTGAATTGGCTGCTACGTTTTGTGTTGGGGTTTTCTCAATTGGTAGAGAGAGTTCCTTGGTGCTCAAGGCCAATACCATATGATTGGATTTGGTTTTCAGGAACTGACTCAATTGCATGAATACACGAATTTCTGGTGCATTCCTAGCAATGACTATAACAATTTAGAGAGTTTCTTCCAATGATATGCCTCATTGGCACTCTATGTTTACTCTCACCATAAGTTGAACCTCGTTCATTATGTATCATCATCATGCCTCAGCCAACTTTTGCACATAATAGTATATTCTGTTGCTTCACCATCAACCATGATCATCCTGGCATGGGCGATTTTCTGGTAGACTGTCTTACATTATGAGCATTATACTTTACTCAATCAAGGACACCTCATTTCTATGATTTCCATTTGACTTCCCCTTTCTTCACATACTCCATGGCCTTGCGTGAAGCCAAAAGTTATGGTTGCAAGGTCCCTCTTGATTACTCAGGAGCATGTATGCTTTAATGGGTGTTTCATAGATTTATAAGTCATTATGACCTAAAAGCAGCCAGTCCTTGATCATCTGATGTCCTACTTAAAGAGGCCTCTTCCCAGGTCACAGAGCGTAACCAGATTTAGAGCATGCATCAACCCCTTTAGAGTTTGGATTTGATAATGTCAATGAGGTGGGCTTTAATAAGTAGGGAAGAAACGTTATTAAAACAAACTGTGCAAGGAAGCGTGTATCTTATAATAAATGTTGTTAGAAGCAGTTAGAAGAGTGTAACTTTAGGTACTATACGCGCTACTTGCACAGGACAACAGTTAACCAGTCCAACACTCTCTAAGCTCCTGGTATAGATAAAGCAACGCATTAGGAGGTAAACAACTATTTATACTAATCTTAGGGAATAAAAGGTATATCATTTATCTAATTGTGAAGACTATCTAAAGTACCAAGTGAGAATCAAGATTTTGATGAGGAAAGGAGCATACCCCGTGTGATAGTAGAAGTAAATTCAGCAATGTAGAAATTTATGACAAAGTCCAGGTTTAGAGTTGGAGTATATCAGGATTCATCATTGAGGGATGGACTGAGATTAATATAAGTAGCACAGTTAAGTGGCTTCCATTATCTGCTATTAGTAATCCAATAGAGAGTAAGGTATAATGAATGGCATAATGTGGTTAATGAGGCGACTGGAGTTGTTAAACACCGAATACAGCCTCAGGCTTAATATCAAGATGATATAAGTCAGCGTGGGCATTCTTTTTAATCTTATCAGACCGTTGGAGCACTAGTGGGAAGATAATCTAAAATTTCTGAGTTATTACTCAGCGTTATTAAAGGAAACCACTCAGTAAATTGAAATATGGAATTATTAGAGATTTAAGGTTTTAGGGCCAAAAACATTGTTTGGTAAATTATAATAATTATTTTGGGTCTCAATACCAATTAAAAATTGATTAGTAAGTATACCATAATGTCAATAGCAATAAGAATAAATTGACATTATTTATAGTAATAAATAAAAAATAACCCTAAAGTTTTTGCTTCACCTGACCTAGTGCATTTCCCAAAAGATCCCCCTTGAGCCAACGGGGGGTGATGATAATATCTTTAGGGTTGATTGACCAAAAAATTAAGACAATAAATAAGGCGCTTGGTCATGTGTTGCAGCAAAGCGGTGTGGCAACTATTGCAGGTGAAAAAGTAAGAAAGTTTGGCATGTAGGTGTCAGATGCATGATTAATGGGAGTCTATCTTCATTTATAATGATAGGATGAGATTGACAGGGCAGGGCACAGTTGAAAATTTGCCATTTGAAACATACATGTTGGCAAAGCTGGTCAATAACCCTGGCAAGCGCCAACCAATATGAGCATATGAAGGTAATTTTGGAAGAGCGGAGGCACATTAGAAGGAGACAAAGTGCTTGTGGCAATCCAATCATCAAGCCTATTGTCAAATAGCCGTAAATTTACTAAGTTGAATGCATTAACCAGCAATTTCGCTTTGAGAGAAAAGAGGCTAATGGAAAAGCAGTAGGCGGAATAGAATGGGTGGTGAAAGCTTGGTAAAATGATAGCGTGTCAGGTGGGCAGGTAACTTTCCAAGTGATCTTGCTTCAATGAGCATAGTAGTCAATATCATAGTTGGTCCTGAAGAGTGGAAGCTTGATGAGGTCTTGAAAATCAGGTGGCAATTTGTTAAAGCCCTTATAACAAACTTTAATTGAGGGTATTAATATTTTAAGTCGGCAGAAAAATCTAAAATATTAGTAAAGTTAATATAAAAAAGTTTTGTAGTGCTAAAATTTGTAAAAGGGATAAAAGTTGGTTTGGTGGCTGTGACTTTGTTGTCAGAGCAGTAAGGAGTTTTGGCACAGGAAATGAAAAGGGAGCTGAGGCATTTGGGTTGGATGTTTTGATTTCATCATCAGAACAGTGAGGAGCATTAGCGCAAAGAGATAAAAAGGGACTGAGCAATTTGGATTGGCTGTTATAATTCTGTTTTCAGAACAGTGAGGAGTGTCATTGTGGTGGCACAAAAAGGGCACTGAGGAATATGGGTTGTCTGTTCAAATTATGATGTCAGAACAGAAAGGAGCGTCAGTGCAAAGGCACAAAAGGGCATTGAGGCATTCACTTTTTCTGTTTTATTTCTATCATAAGAACTGTGAGGAGCTTCTTCATGGGTAAGCAAGGTAAGTGCAGAGGCATCATGTTCAGCAAGCAGGATTCTAATATTGGGAGAAGCTGTGGCTCAGGCGCAAATTTAAACTTAGTTTCTCCAGTAGCAATTTTTAAGTTTCTAGAGCTGCTAAATTTTAAAAGGCCTTTGCATATATCCCAAGTTCTTTTTTAGAATCTGAATCTTCTTCTCACTCATTTCTCTTAGTGTTTTCTTCAATTGTGGAAGGGCTTAATCAGCTAGTTCATTTTTTGTTAGCCCTTGTTCAGCATAGGTAAACTGCTTTCATGAACCTTACTGCTTGGATTGAAATGGGCGTGGAAGTATTAGTTCAGCTTGTCCAGCTTTATTTTCAGTATCAAGTTTCTAACGGAAGAATGCAATCTGTCAGAAGGTAGCACAAGAGCTTTTAGGCCACTAATGCAATGGGATGGCAATATGGCGATCGCCAGCCCTTGATATAATAAAATATAAAATGAAAAACAATCAGATTTTTTATAGATTCTATCTTTATGTAATGATAGAGTTGCTCTACCACTAATCTTAGGAATTTTTCTAGAACCTTTTTACACTGGAAGAGTCACATTTCTGGTCAATCTCTAAAAAACCCATTCCTTAGTTTTTTTCAACACTTTTATGCTTGTTGCTGCAACCGCTGGGTTTGAATATCAACCAATCCTGTAATTTTTTTTAAATTACTCGAGGTGGGTTGAGCTTGGGACTAATATACCACACACTGAGAATGTTTTTTGGCTAGTACAGGTTTCGAACTCAAAACCTGCACTAGGGGTGGAAGCAGTTTTACCCGCTCAGCTAACCACTCTTACCAAACCTGTAATTTATATAATTAATTTTTTTGGTAAAATCATAGCAGATCATAAGTATATCTTTATTTTCTACTGGATTTCATAACAGTAAATTGACTGCCATACCTTAATTTTAGTTAATTATATTACACTATTCTGGTTGCTGATTTAATGACTGACCTATATGCATAGTTAAACCTATTGCTCTGTCATATCAACTTTCTGGCATTTCCCACCTCACGATTGAGCAATACTATTCTGGTGGCGCCGCATTTAATTTATCCCAGTCCACGGGCTCCTAAAACCTGTTCTCCATAAACAATTCCTTGAGGGACTCCCCTTCATGTGGGCAGATCACTCCCCACGTTGGTGCCAATTCTTTCTTTACTTTTTGCTATAAAAAACACGTTATTAATTATATATTTATCAATTTTTCCAGTTTTATCTTCCCCCCTTTTCCCCTTTTTTCCCTCTATTGGTTATATGGCTTGTGACACTTAGCTTGCACTCATGTGATATTCCAGCTGCTCACTAGCTCTTTGATTGTATAAGCGTCAGTGGACATCTTCTCTATTATTTCAAATTGTCCAATCTATATATTAATTAGTTTGTTCCTTCATTTGAATCCGTGCTATCTTAGAACAGGACACTTTTTCCTATTTAATGCTGCAAAAGTCTACTATGCCATCATTGATCAAAGTCATGACCTTGATTTTTTGGCCTGTCTTGTTGAGTATGCTTCAGCAGGAGCTTAATTAGCACAAACACCAAAATTTAAATATAGCGTTGCAGATCTATTCCACTGGTATCCTCTACACAGGAATAGAGCAGCAAGACAGGGATGGGTGCCTACTCTAAAGCAACTGGAAGAGACTCTTCCCAGTCACAGTGATAGCTGGTGTTGTTTCTAAAAATTGATGTGGAATGAGGGTGCTCAACTCAGTTAGGAGATGCTATGCAAGCTTTTTGAGTATAATCACTAGGGTTCCGTTAGCACGTCAATGGTTATGTTGGACTTAGGGTGGTATTGACTCATTAGTGCCCTGCAGATCGCCATTAATTCATATCTTAGGGAGGACATGGGAGGTGAAGTTGGTTCTATTGTCTGTGGATATGAACCATGGTCAGCTATGCAATAAATGATGCACTCCATTTGGAATTTTGCAGCGATTATTGCCCCTAGATCTTCTATCTCTTGTTCTTCCACCCACTCCATCAAATGATCTATTATTACCTTGATATACTTGGAGAAATTTGCGCCCATCTGTAAGGGCCCCAAAACGTCAATGTATACTGTGTGCCAAATGAATTGGGTTTTACCATACAATAGGAGTTCCTCTTGTAATAAATCTTCTCAACTTAGCATTGGTTGTACCAGGAAATCGTTTCAAGAAGATCAAAAGGGCATGTTGTCCCAGTAATAATGCAGCTTCAGGAACTGTAAAATTCTATGTATCCCTCCATAACCTACCACATTTTAAGTTCATGGTAATATCCAAAAACAGAGGGCTTTGGGAAGATAAACTTTAGCACCATTGTATTCTTGTATATCTCATCATTTTTGGAATAAGTATCTTCCTCATACTATTTAATGCATGAATTATTGAAGTCTTTATTGGCATACTTGCTGCTGATCATCTTTTTGTACATCAAATCAGACTGGTCCACCATTATGGTGGCTTCTATTAGTCATGATAAACAAGCGTTCTGGTGTTTTGCACTGAGGTGGTGAATACTTCAAAAATATATGCTTGGAGCTTGAGATCTCACTGTGTGAGGCATCCCTTCAGCTCCTGGAGATTCATTAACCAGCACAAAGAAGTGTGGTTGGTCATGACCTTGAACTTCACTCCGTGGAGGTACACTTAGAACGGTTTATAAGCGTAAATCACAGCTAAGCACTCCCACCCAGTCACTGTGTAGTTCCATTCATGACATTTAATCTTTTCTGAAATAATTGATGAGGTGCTCCACACTGTCATCGTTCCATTGGATAGTACCACTCCCATGGTGGAGAGGGAAGCATCAGTATGTATGATGAACTCAATCTTGAAGTTCATATATTGCAGCACTGGGGCATTAATCAACGCCATCCAAAAAGTATCAAAGGCATTCTGGCATCGTTTTGTCCACACAAATGTGACATCTTTCTTTAAAAGTTCAGAGAGAGGGGCCTCAATACAGCTAAAATTAGGCATAAAGCGTCAGTATTAACTGAACATACCTAAAATTACTTGAATATCTCTTTTGATACTTGGTCAAGCCATCTTATTGATGGTTTCTATCTTGGATGGCTGTGACCTAAGTCCTTTGGTGTCTACTCGAACCCAAAATATACTATCTGTTCCTTGAAGAAGTTCATTTTCAGGGCTTAATTTTTATGTTGGTCACCGTTAGTCAGTGGATCATCTCCTCAAAATAAGTTAAATGCTTTGAAAAAATTTTCAAGAGGATGTTGATGTTGTTGAGGTAAATGAGGATGCACAATAGCTTGCGTTCTTCTAATAATGGTGTCCATGGCCTTCTGAAACGTGGCTAGGGCATTAAATAACCCCTGCGGCATTTGAGTAGGCAGAAATAACCCCTTAGAAGTGATTATAGCGCACTTCTCTTGTTAGGCTTCCAGTAGCATGAATTGCTAGTAACCTGATATTGTCCATGGCGTGAAAATAATGGGCACTGTCCAAGTGGTCCAAGGCATTGTCAATTTTTGGCAATGGGTATGAGATTTTTTGGTAACATTGTTGAGTTTTTGGTAGTCATCACTACTCAGCTGGTCCCATCCTTTTTCATGATGATCAACACGGGGAAGCCCAGAGTCTTTTGGATAGCTACAACATTCTTGCTCCAGTAGTCTCCTGATCTCTTTAGAAACAATCTCCTACACAGCTTGTAAATAGCAGATCATCTGGCACTGGATGGGACGTGGTCTCCAGCATCCAAACGGTGGACAACGCTTCAAGTGAATCCCAAGTCATGGTCATTGGAGGTGAAGGTCTCTTGATATTTTCCAAATAGTGCCATCACATGATCCTTTTGCTCCTCCAATAACCCCGTATAAGTTTTTATTGGGACCAAGACCATTATCTGATAGAGTCTCAGTGTAAATCCCAATCTCTAGCTATATGAGCTTTATGTAAACTGCAGACCTCATTGACAGAGGTTAAATGTAGGTAAGCTACCACCTGGTGCCTCTGAACGGTCAGCGGATCCTTCTGCAAGTTTTCCAGCAACATTTTTATCTCTCTGTGCCCTGTTAGCATCATGCCTGAGCCACATGGTGTTCAAGGCAGAATTCTGACAGGGGCAAAGACCTCCCTTATAGCCCCTCTGGTATGTATTTTAAAGCCATTCCCACTATGGCTTGGTGACCAGATGATATTGTTAAGTTGTATTCAGATTGTAGAGATAGCCTCTTATACTCATAAATTTTGTCAAGAGGGACCTTAGTTTTCTATTCTCAATTGCATTAGTGGATGGGAATTACATTGTCTTGGTATGAAAGGTTAACTTGGTTGGCGTTAGCGAAATCTTTTGGCACACTGCTTGAGGTGGAGTAGACTAGGATCCCTTATCTAAGAATCTTGAATGTTTATTTCAGCCATGGCAACCACCACGTAAAAATGGCGCTTGAATGATCCTCCAATCAGAATGTCATAATTATGGTTTGTCAACACAATTGATAGTGCAGAGATAGCAATCAATCCAAACTGAAGAGGCAGTGAACTAAACACCCTTTCTGAAATGGTGCATTCCACCCCTGCTGTCCCCTATACCACCCAGTGCTCCACTCTAGGTAACAAAGGTAGCTTAGCCACCAACTTTGTTGATACTATGGTAGAGGGTGCACTATTATCTATAATTGCGTAAGATTCTTGCCATGAAAATATCACAAATAGGGGCAATTAAATAATAAGAAGCTTGATTGTTTAATACATGTAAGCCCAAAAAACCTTTTTTCTCAGGGAACCCTATGGTGGCAATTCTAACCTTGGGGTTTCTAGATGATAGTTTCTACAGGGATGGCATATTTACTTTTTTAAGTAATGGCACATCTGAAGAGGGTTGGGGTCTTTCAAAGAGTTTCACTCCAGTATCTGACAGGCTTAGGGCTTCTGTATCACCCAGTGAGCCTCCTCTGCTGCCACTTCCTTAACCTCTGAGTGGACCAGAACATGTACATTGTCAGCAGTTTGTTGATCTAGAAGTACATCGGTGTGGTTTTTGGGTCCACCATCAAGCAGATCGTTGGGTTCAAGGGGGACTAGTTAAGTTAAGCAGAGGTAGAGTGTCACATTTCTACTCCGCCTGATCTTTTACTTGATCTTACTTTTTTCAGCTGTACAGCGTGGACTTACCACCTGGAAGGGCAGTGTACTACAAAGTGTCCTAATTGGCCACAGTTAAAGCATGTAGCTCCAGAGGCATCTTATATCCAAGCTCATTAAAGTTTCTTCTTGGGGGTTAGAAAGAGGATTATAGGTCATCTGTGGCAGGGTGCTCAAGGTGGGAGGCCCAGCGATGGACATCAGTGGCTACCTTTCTGAGTTAGGTGGTTTGAATGTCGTGGCTAATTAGCACAGGTAGTTGATTTTAAGTAGAGATATGTCATCTTGAATAACTGGGGCCATTGCGTTATTAAGCTCACAGTGTGGTTTCATTAACAAAATCATCACGATTCCAATGTCAGACTCAGATAATGTTCTCACCTTACAAAGAAATGTTCTTCAAAGTAAATCAATCAACAAAATCCATACAGTTTTATTCCACTGGAATCCAACCATCAGAAAGTCATCCTTTATACTGGACCAATTTTCTACATCCCAAAACAAGTTTAATAACGTGTCCTTGAATTCCAGATAGGTAACTGAGCTATCTCTCAAGTAGCAGGTAACCTAGTTGGAGCTCTCAACATCTAAAGTGGATATCAGTAGCTCTGCCTCACGGTGGTCCAAAGCTCCTTCAATTGTGAATTCAAAGCTCTTGAAAAATATGTACATGCTTTTATCTAAATTGAATGAAGGCAAATTGCCAATGCATACACCCTAATCCTGTTCAAGGACATGAGATCTTAGAGGGAACTGGGGCACTTCATATTTGGCATAGTTTAAGCCAAGGCGAGAAGAAGACGCAGAAGGGGGTGCAAAGCTCTGCTTGTCCATGGCGTTGCGTGCTGCGGAGTCACCATCAGCCAGTAACACAGTGAACACTTAAGGAATCCCTTTGGCAAGGCATAGTCATCCCTGGAGTTTTTGCTGTGTGTAAATTAATTCTCAAAGCCTTTTTGGTTTACAAAGAGCTCTTCTGAAATCTTCTTGGCTTTATTCTTATTGCAGTGACCCCATCCTTCTATATTGTATCCCTTTTGTTCTTAAATTTCACTTGGGAACTTCAGCAATGATTCTTAGCTTTTAATTTCTGTTTAATGCAGTTTAACTGTTTGACTGTGTCATTGAGGATTTTTGCTGATAGATTGTTCTGCCAGCCAACGTTATGAAGTTATCTGGCTACCACTGTGAGCTGATCTTCCAGGAACTTAAGTCTACAGATCAGCTCATCGTTGTTTTGGTATAATATGACCATATTGGTTTTAATGTCAGCATATCATGTTGACTCAGTAAACAGGGATGTATTACTGTTAGCGCTAGATGAATCTGACATGGCTCTGATAGATGGATATACTTGTTTAGTTGACTCAATGGCCTCCTGTAGTGAGCACCATTATCACATTTCTGGCAGATGAATGCAATCTGGAAGAAGGTTGCACAGGAGCTAATGACCACTGATGCAATGGGAGGGCTATATGGCGATTTATGTCCTTCAATATAATAAAATATAAAATGGAAACGGTGAGATTTATAGCAGTTATGTATATTTGATGTTATAGTCGCACTACCACTAATCTCAGGGACTTTTGCTAGGAACTCCTTACATTGGCAGAGTCATACTGCTGGTCATTCTCTTTTAAAAAACCTTCCTTTGTTCTTCATCACCACCTTTATGCTCGTCACTGCTACCTAATGAGTTTAAATCTCAATTAAGCTGGTTTCTTCAATAGTTATTCGTTCAGTGTTTTCTTGGTAAAATTTTAATTATGTGTCTGAATTTTTACCTGATTTCATAATGGCGGTTGATCAACTGCCATAAATTTATTCTTATTGATTATATTACAGTACTCTGGTTGCTTATTTGAAAAAAGACCAATACGCAATAGTTAGTTATATTGTGCAGTCATATCAATTTTTCAACAGTCAGTAAGGGAGTAATGTGGGTAATATCTCATTGATATGCACCAAGATGTGATAATAACCGTGTTCATTTTTATCTATGGCTGCATATGCTAAGTATAGCATTCGTTCTTTCTCCTCACTTTCATCTGCAAGGGATAGATAATATGAGGCTCCAGCTGCACAATAAGAAGCTAACTTAGGTTGCTGTTTGTTGTAGTGTAAAATAGGTGACCATTCCATTTACAAAACTTCTTTTCGCTTGCTTGGCGCCTCACTCTGCTGATCATCAAACTACAACACTATAAAAAGAACTTTAAAATCTCCTCTTATGTATGACCTTTAGTAAATTTCTTTTCATATATCTCCCGAAAATTTTCCATTTTGTATTTATATCTTCTGATACTACATCCCCTTGTAGCGAGCACCACTTGTGTAAAGTGAGGTTCTTTTAGACGCTACTTGCACAGGTCAACAGCTAGCCAGTCCAACATTCTCTAAGCTCCTGATATAGACAAACTTACGCCTTAGTAGTTAATCAGATCTTAATATATAAATTTAGGGCTTAAAAAGTATTTTATTAATCTGTTATTAGTACTATTTGAAGTACCAAGAGAAATCAAGATTGTGATGAGGAAAGGAGCATAACCCGTGTGATAGTAGAAGTAAATTCAGAAATGTAGAAGTTGATGGCAAAGTCCAGGTTTAGAATTGGAGTATATCAGGATTTATCATTAATGGATAAACTGAGATTAATATAAGTAGCACAGTTAAATAGCTTCCATTATCTGCTATTAGTAAGCCAATAGAGAGTAAGGTATAATGATTGGCATAATGTGGTTAATGAGGCGACTGGAGGAGTTAAACACTTAATACAGCCTCAGGCTTAATATCAAGATGATATAAATCAGCGTGGGAATTCTTTTAAATCTTATCAGACCGTTGGAGCACTAGTGGGGAGATAATCTGAAAATCTTTGATCTGTTACTCAGCGTTATTATAGGAAACCACTCAGTGTATCAAAATATGGGATTATTAGAGATTTTAGGTCTTAGGGCCAAAAATATTATTTTGGTAAATTTTAATAATTATTTTGAGCTTTAATATTGATTAAACATCAAATCTAACTATAAAACAACATTAGTAACTTTATTAAATAAGTTGACATCAATCATAGTAATAAATCAACCTTAAAGTAAAGGCTTCTCCAAACTAGAGAGATTCTCAACATTTGGGAATGGTACAACAATATTGATAAAAGCGTTGTAAAAGGGCACGCTTGGAGGAACATGCTAAAACTCAAACTTCTTCAGGGTAGGAAAGTATTGGGCGCATTAATGAAAAAAATCAGAGATTAATTGATATCATCCAGCATGGCCTCCCAGTAAAAGGTTTTCTTGAGATGCTGGTATGTCTTCTGTAGCTATCCTTAATCTATTTGATGGTGTCCTTCCATGCCTAGCACCATATCTTCTCTTGGCTTCAAATATTTTATATATTTCCTGTTGTTCTTTTACCAATTGTCTATATTTTAGAATTTCGTCATTCTAAAACTTCTTTTCAGCATTCTTAACTGCATCGTCCTCTTATTTCAATCCTACTTTGATTTCAATATGCTTGTAGATCCTATGGACATATGAGATTGCAAAAGGAGAATGGGAAACCACAAAAATCCATCTACATTCAAGTTCTTTTCTCTTGCCTAGTGCAGGATCTCAAAATCATAGTATTTCACTTTAACAACACATATTGATAGTCTTCCATATAATCTTCATATTTTTACAACCATTTAAGAGAGTCATGGTCAATAGTTATCCTGAAGTGTATGCTGGAGACGTATAATTGAAAGTGTCTTATAGCTCTAATTATCGCTAGTCAATTGCTCTTAGCAAATGTTTAGTTAAACTCTTCTCTAGCGAATGTCTTCAAGCTACACTCTATTGGGTGTTCTACTCCTTTGTCATCCAACTGTGCTAAGATGTCTTCCATACTCACGTCAGTAGAATTTGTATGAATTTAAGGGGCCTTCAAGAAATCCATGTATATTGGAATTGTGGCTCTCATTAGCTTCTTCTTGAGATAGTTGAATCCATCTTCTTGCTCTTGTTTCCAACTGTTATTATTCCCTTGTTGAGTAGGTGTTTGAGAGGCTTGGCAAACCTGTCCAAAAAGTTTGACATTATTAACAATAGTTTCCCACCATGCACAAGAACACCTGGAAGTCTCTCATGCACTTGATAGAAACTGACCCTGTAGAACCTTTAACCTTTCTTTTCTATGCTTTTTTTCCTCTTTGATTCACTTCATAGCCAAAGAATTCAACTAATTTTCAGAAATAAGCACTTGCTTAATTTAAGCTTAAAGTTTTCTTTGACCGTGTAAAAACCTCAATAAGCTGTGTCAGGTGATCCTTGAACAGCATGCTGAGTACCGGTGATATTGTCTTAGTAAATGAGCATACTTGACATCTTCAAATCTCTGAAATTTTTTTCCATTACCCATTGGAATGTTCCAGGGCGTTTCATAATCTCTATGGCTTATGTTTTGGTTCAAACAGACCTTAGCTGATAATCAACGCTCACTTTTCCTAGCCTTCAGGTGACAGCTCCATCTTCTAATATCAACTTTACACATCCATTGCTGAGAATTAGCGCTATCCTCTAAGTTGTTTTAAGACATCACTAATGAGATGTAGGGGAATAATAATCTTTCTTTGTCAGGCCTCAAAATATTCTATAATATGAGAATATGTGGTGAGTCCCATCCTTCTTTCTCACTAGCAGTAAGGCGATGCCCAAGGACTCTTAGTGAGTTGTAACAAATTTGCATCCATAAGTTGCTATAGATCCCTTTAAAATGACTTCTTCTCTTCTCTTAGAATGGTGTTAAGGCTTCATTGGGAAAGGTATGGAGCTCCCAGTGTCAATTATGTTAACCTTTCCATTTCATAATTCATAATCATTAAATCCTCTGCTGAAAATATCCAATTATTGATCCAAAGGTTCATTAAGATGCCGTTCTTTTGAGTAGCTGGCTCTTGCATCCCAATCTCTTTGATGCCAGCAATGGTGTGAACTGGCTCATCTTCACCGTAGCTGTAATCTTTAATATTTATTCAATGCAAGCTGACCAGGGGATGGACATTTTACGAAATAGAGAAAGAAAGTAGTGATATGAAACCTGAACAGGGTCAACTCTGTTGTAGAAAGTTTTTTTCACCTCCGGATTGGGACTCGGATTTTTCTGGTTACGTTATGGGTAAGGTTTTCGTGTTATTATACCTACTAACTGCCAATAGCTTCCTTCGGCTGGCACCCCAATCGATGTGCAAAGGGTGGGAATCAAACCCGCAACCTTCAGGTTGGTAGCTGTACGCCCTACCAACTCGCCTTCCACCCCCTGGTTTCATGTCAATACTTTCTTTCTCTCTTTTGGTAATGTCTGTCCCCTGGTCAGCTTGCCTCAAATAAATAAAATTGCTTGGACTCTATTGACTATGCGACCATCTTCAATAATCTTGATCATATAGGCATCATTTTCCAACTTGATTTTTTTAACAGTCCCATCCACAGGCGTTTAACTTGTTTTTCCTTTTTTATATTTTTCATTGACATTTTGAATGACCAATATTGTAATTCAATCAGGATATTGGACAGTCAGGATAGATATTGTTCAGCATTCATCCCCAAAGATGGTTCTACTGCTGAATACAATATTGGTGGCAATGCGTCTTTCCACCCATAAAAATTTGAATGGTGTTTTTTCGGTCACTGGTGCCTTGCATAAACCTTGGGGCGTTCTGGTCAGCTGGGATAGTTCATGTGTAAAAAGTATTGCACATTTTTCCTGATCTTTTTTTGGAAAATTGATTTTCCTTTAGCCCAAAATCAGGCCCATAGCCAAAAAGTATTTTGCCTCCCCCAGGAGATCAAGCGCATCATTGATTTGAGGCAGCATATGGAAGGATTTGATTTGATCAAATTTTTTGGCATTATTTGCCAACTCAAACGTTGATTAATTCTGCCAATAGATCTGTAAATGAGTTACTACTCACACAGATTATTTTTCTAATTTAAGATTAACTGATTTCATCCACTATTCTCTGTATTAATCGCCTTATATTTCTGATCTCATCTAACGCCTTGGGACTTCTCATGGCAGACCCAGTTGCAACCCAAGCTGGTTTGGTTATAACTTTATTCCATGTAGATATCAGGTGGAACAGGTTCTCTTGCAGTGCTAGATAGTTCCGCATCTAGAATGCAAGGCCTTTTCCCAAACTTTGAGAAGTTTCATCCTCCTCTTGAGGAAACACAACATTCACAAATCGTCATGATTTCTTCTCCCAATTTTAGGTGGCAAATTGTCCCATCGCTCCATTTTTCCAGTAGTAGCTAGTTGATTTATCCTTCCACTTGGATCCATCAGGGGTTTTCCCCATTATGACTTGATTCTGCTGAATAACGACTTTTTCATTGCTCAATGGAATTTCATCTTCTAATTCCACTATAGTTTGATCATCCTCAATTGTAATTTCGTCATAAAATTGATAGGGTGCATCAAAAGTTATTCCCAACATCTTCAGATGGTCCACCATCTGTGAGGTCGTTATTTCAGTTACTAATGCTGCTGCCATAATCCAATGCAATCTTTGGTAGGGCTGAAGTGCCGCCTGCATGGCTATTTGTGCATCAAAGTCATTTAGCACTTTTGCCCCTGTCAAGGTCTGGGCTTCTTGGTAAAACTGGTCGGTGAAACTATCTAGGATCTCATATTTGCGGAATTGTATGCCCATGAACTCTTGTTTACAATTTGCCATCCAAGTAGGGCTTCCAAACTCCAACATAATGGCTGCTTTTGCTTCTGCGTATGACCAGTTGTCCCCATTGAGGTGAGGTAGCACCATATTATTGCAGTCAGTGCTAAGACAGTTCAATAATGGTCACCACCTTTTGAAAGTCTGCATAGCCAAACATGGTTATCTCAAATAAGCAGAAAAATTCTAGGGCATTTTATTGGTGAAAGGTGGGCAATTTTGGTGTGTTTCAAAATTCCTAAATTGCTCTGCTTATAGAAGATCCTGGTCCAACTATCTGAGAAGCCATAGGAGTGGCTTTGGGAGTCATTTCTGACATTAGAAAATGGTTTGGGCATATTTCAGGGAGAGGAGATCTTCCCAATTGGCATTTTGCATGTCTTTTCTTTGGCCACATTCGCCTCAAATTGTTCATACTCACATTTGTGTTTTTCCAATTCCTTGATACGCTTAGTCATTTTCACCATCTCCTCATGATATCACCAGATTTGTTCTCAATCTGATTCCCATTTGGTTTTTAAAATAAAATCTCTTTGACAAGTTCGCCCTCTTTCCACTTCAAAGAGGCAACTTTTCCAAACAGGTCATTATTCACCGTTCCTAATTTTTGAGCATCTCTTCCGCCTAGATCATACGCTCCTCTAAGGTACTAACATCATCTTAAGATGCTGAGCTGAGAAGATTTTGATTGATGGCCTGTAGTTCCACCCAAAGCTTCCAAAGCTCTTCCTTATAAGACATTGTTGTTTTAATTGGCTTTTGACAACTCAACTGACCCATGTAGTGAGCACCAATGTTATAATCTTGGGCTTGGTTGGTTGCTCGCTTCTGGCCTAAAATTTCAACTGCACAGATTTGTGGATCCTTGCGTTATTTATTAGATTAAAATTGATGGACTGGGGCAATAATAGTATGAAGATTATTATTATTGTTAATTTACCAAAAACCACATTGAGTGTATTTTCCAACACTATACAGGTGCTTCTTCGTCTTAAAGATGTTCTTGTACTGGTAGGAAACACTTTCCCTATTCCCTTCTCACAGAGCCAAGTGGAGATTTTTATAATACAAACTTAAGGATATCTGATCCTTGCACTCTTCTCTTAAAAGTAATGCTAAACAACTACTGTAAAGCAACTAAGTTATTACCAAGTTTTAATCTGCTTTTATTAGGGAATAATTTTGGGTTTTTATAATTAAAATTGGCACACAACTTTTCAGCTGTCCGCTGGGAATTATCTGTGCTCCTATACTTGTTTGACCCTCAAGTGTTAGGCAAATGAATCTCGTTGGGTACTGTTGCTTTAAGTTTCTTAGACAGTATAATCCTCAGGTGTTTGGTGACCAAACAATTGGTATTAGGAACTCAAAACCAATTGTTTTGGCCAATAATGATTCTACTTTTTTCCTCCAGCGTTTGAACATGTTGGTAGTTTCCAACGACTCCAATTCATTCTGCTATGAACAATTCCCTACAATTCGACTATCAGGTATTGTTCCCAAATAGAATTATTGCTTGATTTTATTGGGGATGATGCCCAACGATAATCTCATCATAAAGCGGCCTCAAATATAATCAGGGATAATGCCTGACGATAATACTATCAATCATCCTTTGTTGCCAATCCTATACAATTCTAGCTTAATTGTCAAATCATTTAATCAGTTAAAAGGTTGGATTATGTGGTCATCTGAAATTTTGACAACCTTTTAGTAGAACAGAGAGGTGTACAAATAGATTAAAGACTATACAGTGAATTTCCCAAGACCCTCTGCACGGCCTAGCATCATTATGAGCGCACATAAAGAAGTTGGACATGGTGGAGTGTGCAAGGCGTTGGAATTGTTGCAGCCTCAGTATCACTGGGAAAGCATGAACTTCAATGTGCTTAAAATAATCTCCTGCTGTCACCAGTGCCAAGTGGAAAACAGTTCTTCCATAAGACTTTGTACCAGTTAGTAGAACCAAATTTTGCTTGACATATGGTTTACCTTGATGTCATTGGTCCTCTGCCAATGGGAGCTAACCGTTCCAAATACATTCTGGTGGCAATCAACCACTTACCAGGTGGGTTGAAGCACGGGCAATACGGATTTGGGAGCAGTCACAGTGTCCAAGTCCATAATGGAATTTTTTTATTCAGGGACATGGCTGCCCCCAGTTTATCCTTACTGATAATGAAACTAATTTCACCTCCAACATCCTTCCTAAGCTAAACAAGCTGATGGCCATCTGCGGGGTTTTGACAACCACATATCACCCTGAGTCTAATAGGATGGTCAAGCAACTTAATGTGACTTTGGTGAACATACTCTAAAAATTGATAGAATATTGTACTCCTGATTGGAGTTCCCTTCTAAACACCGCCATCTCTGGCTTACAATATAAGCTATCATTTTGCCACAGGGAAGAGCCTTTTTCAGTTACTATATGGACGACACCAAGCTCTTCTGGCACTGATCTATGCCTGCGTGGAAGATATTGGTGGAATGGATCCTCAACGCTAGTTGACCAACCTAACAAATACGCTGATCAAGCTGCAAACCAAAGCGTACTCTTTCAGCTTAGCCAAGAAGATAAGGAATCAGGCCACCAATTGGGAATGGTATAGTGGGCTATCTCAGTTCAAAGATGGAGAGCTGGTTCTATTCCATGACCATCATGGGTTAGTCATAAGCACAAATTGGCCAGCATCTGGATTGGTCCATTTGAAATTATTGAGAAAACAGGTGTAAATGCCTATACTATCAAGGACCCCGCAAGCGGTTGGATTATTAACCAAGTACACATGAAGTTGCTCTGGGCATTTAAAAATTGAGACTTATTGTCCAGTCAAGGGGGGTAATGTCGAGATTCTGATATGACTGTAAAATAAGCACTAAATAGCCACAGCGGATTGGCTAGAATCCAACGGCTATGATTTATAGTGTACAAATATTTAAGCGCCTTGGGATGAGGTGATATTGGGTCAGAAAGAATAAGCATTGGATTGTCTCCAAATAAAGTGATAAGATGATTTTGACATGTGATGAATATTTAGTAGATAGCCTCAAACTAAGGCTTTAGGGAATTTAATAATGGTATACTATGCCAGAGCCAATGAGATTTGGTGGAACTGAATAATCTAATCCAAAGGATTGGTATCAATCGAAGTCACTGATATATGGGTAAGCTGAGATGATTGAAGAGAAGAGTATTGTTAGTAGAGATGAGAGAGCGGAGCAGAGAGTAGCTGCTGCTAAAATATTAAGTTTAATAGAGAGATGTCGTTGAGGCAATTGCTTCATATTTTAATATATTTATTAAATGTGTTACAAGGACTAGAAATCCCTTATTGACCATCCAATTGCTCAGTGGGCTTGACCCTGCACAAACTCTTCTGGCGTATAGCAAGTATATCGCCAAGATTATAACATTGGATGAACTATCTTCTATATTTAAAAAGGAGTTATTTTTAAGAGAGTTATTATCATCAATCTTATCTGTTAAGATTTTCTTTTTGAATCATCAACATGAAGCTTTACAAACTGGTGGTCACTCAAAACAGATATACAATACCTGTTATGATAATTTAGACCAGATCTAGGCAGATTTTACAAAAAGATATAGTGGTGATAAAATGGAGACAAGTGATAAAGAAATTACTTAGTACATTAAAACCACCCGCCAGGACAATAAAGAGGATACATCTTACTACTTGAATATAATTACGGTGAGTGGAGGTAACTTAGCTTCAGCATCCCAAATGAACTTTCAATTAAAAGTATAGTGTAAACAATGAGCACTTTATCTCATAGATTTAGGATTAATTCACTTAAAATTGACTTTTTTTCAAACTATTTTACTATTTAAAAGGTCAGGCACTCAAGATGGAATATACTTGAAGTACTGTGAAGTGACTATGGTGAATTATGCCAGATGTTTATAGACAGTAGTGCAATTAAACAAATTCCTTGTTATTTTTGCTAACCTTCAAAAAACATACACAGTGTATTTTAGCTAGAAAAATGTAACTCACGGAAATCTACTATGTTCAGGAGGAAGAACAATCTTCCCATTCTAGTCTAAAGAAAAATTTATTTTAGTTTGCCAAAGTTTGAAAGAAAATTGTGGTCAATACCAATCATGCCAATGATTAACATCAATAGTTGAGCATTATAAAGCAACAACTTAATCTAAGAGTCTCAATAATGGGCATAGAAGTCATTATCAAAACAAATTAACTCACAAATGGGTACAAGAGGCAACCATTGCTGTCAGTGCTGGATTGCCCATTTGGATTACTTGTAATCTCAGTCAGAAATTCTGAATGAACAGGACACTTTGGCCTAAAAAAATTACCTTAAATTAAGATTGGAGCATGTTCTAGAGAATGTGTATGTTTATACCAGGTTAGATTTTTTACATAAAAACAATAAAAATCTTATTGCTTTGCCACTAGGACTAAATAAGGATAAAGTAGATGCTCAGATTAGAGATGATTAGCAAAAATCATTTGGTCTGTTTTTTCAGGTATAAAAAGCCAAAAACGCTGCTCTTAATTGAGTAATTGGAACTCAGAACTCAATTATCAATTACAAAATTCCAAGTAGAGTTTGATCATAGATAATAACTCATATTGGCAAAAAAATTATTGAAAAAGAACGTGACAGCTTCTGAGAAAGAAGTCTCAAACCTCAAGGAGAAGAGTTGCCATTGCTTGACCAGTCTTAGGTAGGGGAAGGTGAAGAAAACATTAATCATTTGTGCAGATGTGGCACATGAAACTATTTAAAGCCCAAAATCAAGATCTAGAATTAAGTATGTTGCTATTCTGATATGACTGGTTGATAATCTTAGAACAGCTAGGGCGGATTATAAAGAATCCGCAGAACATGATATTAGTTACAATTATTTGAGTGCCTCAAGTTGAGGTAATATTGGGATATAATGGGTTATTATTGGATCACCTCTAAATAAAGTAATAAGGCTATAAGGAAATGTTGACATTTGACAAATATGAATTAAATCGCCTATAATTAGGGTAATAGAGCTAAAAAATAAAAAGTCAAAATCAAGGAGAATTGGCTTAATAGAAAAGTCCAAGCTATTAGAGCAGGTATCATCCAAAGCTGCTGTATATAAGTGAGATGGGCGATTGAGAGAAAGGAGGTTGTTAATAGTGGAGAAAAAGCAAAACAGAGAGAGGTCACTGTATTTATTAAAAGTAAATAGAGTTGTTGGGGCAATTGCTCCTATTTTTAGTATATTTTTAAGTGTGTCCAAGGGACTGACGATCCCCACATCATTTGTCTGTTGTTCAGTGGGTTTGACCCGTGTGAACAATATGGCGGATCCTAACTATACCTCCAATTTTATAACAGTGGTGCTCACTACAGGGGGCTCATTAATCAACCACCAAGTACTACGAATCTCCCATCGCCAGCCATATCTTACACAGCCTGTGTTGCTGGGAAATATTCACAAAACACCGTACCAGCCAGATATGAGGAACTCAAAGTCACCTTAGACGCAGTGCTCAAAAACAGGATGACTTCTTCAAGAACGAAATGCTGTCATGCAGCAGCTTGATAGCACATTTAGCCAAATGCAAATTTTTAGACAACAAAACAAGGAACTCACCAACTGGTTGGATGATACTACAAATGGCTGCAGTGCGCAGAGTGGAAATTGACCAGTGCCTCTCAGTCTTCTCACTGGGACGAGGATAAACAACAAGGGGGGCATCATATAAGGAAGAATATGAAGCTGGTTGGAGCTACTACACCCAGGATGGTAGTACTGGATATGAATATGAGTCAGGGAACCGATTCCCTCAAGTAATGGTGGTGCTGCCCACAGTAGAAGCCATGCTACCTCTGAAGCGGCGGACATCCCAACTTCCACTGGTCCATCTTCTCATCATGATACTGCTTTTGGATCCTGATTCATTCCTCAGTATGGCCCAAAAATCCGTGAATGGGATGAGTAGGTTAATTTCAAGAAACTACCTCCATTTGATCGTAATGGGAATATCCACAGTTTCTTCAAATGGTTTGAATGCAGTGGAAGGTGCATCTGATAGACGGAAGGATAAACTATTGATATCTGCCTTGGATGTTGGGAGTGCCAATCAAGTCACCTGTTACCTCCTAAGTAGCTCTGTTACCTATAGGGATGTAAAAGATACAGTGCTTCGCCTGTTCAGGGGCACCTCAAAGATTTGACAGTGGAAAGCGGAGTTCTTAACAATTGGATTCCGCTGAAATGAGACTATCCTGGAGTTCGCTGACCAATTAACTATGGAAGCTCACATGCTGATTGGGGCAGGATACTTAGTGGAAGCTAACGTGTACATCACCATGACCTCTGCAGTGAAGCCATACTGAGAGCTTCACAATGTCATTTCACCACTTTCGGATGATGACGTTCTCCTTCTCAAAATTTTACAGTTTTTACGTCGCATATCCCCTAACTTTCCACCACCAAAATATGGAATGGAAGACTACCACCTCAACTGTGCCCTCTTATTCAGGAGAATACTCTCATCTGACTCATACGTTCCGCCTAGCAACCCTCAACCTTACTATAATTCTGCGCCTCGTTCTTGGCCAAATTATACTCAACAGTTTGATCATCATCCAGGGGCTGGTTACGAAAACTGTCAGCAACCTAGCTACTGACCAGGACCTAGCTACGCCAAACGTCAGCAATCATATTACTGACCTGGTCCTGGTTATGACAAATGACCCCAAACTTTCTGACCTGGACCCTCTTATAAAAATCAAGAAAGTGGCTCTTATGAGGTTAGCTGCTATAAATGCGGCCGCCCTGGTCATTTGGCAAAATTATGTCATAACCACTGGGTGCACTATGTACACCAAGGTCAATACTAGGCAAAAGATGGAGCGGAGTAGAGACGGGACTCTCTACCTCTATAATCCAACCCAAGATGTCCCTGAATCAATAGAGTATATCCCGTGGAAGTCCCTCAGTATGATGACGGAATTTTATACCAGCAGCCAGTTGGAGGAGTGAACGTAGTGACACGAGCTCAAGCCAAGGCCACAGTGGATGAAGGATCCCCAGAACAGCCAAATCTGTATGCCTGTCAAATGCTCGATCAAGTTTCCTTGGAAAAGCTGGTTTCTGCTGAGGATGCACCAACTCTGAAAGGAGTAAACATTGCCTTTTGGTAGACGCCATTGTCAAAGAATATCCCAAAGTTTGTGAGGGGATAATGAGTTTTCTTGAAAAAAGAGATCCTGTAAATATCCATGTATTAAACAGTCAATATTCTTCTTATTATGAGTGTATGTACTGTGATATTTTTGTAGCGAAAAATAGAGTTCACGCTATAATAAATACTGATGCTCCAGTCAATATAGTTTCCACTAAGTTGATGACGAAGTTGACGTTAAAACCTGATTTGGACCATCAAATGGTGTATGGAACTGCTGGAGCAGAAAGCACCATCTCTGAGGGAGCTTACAGTGTGCTACCTCTGCGCATTGGGTCTATTGTGATCATAGCTCCAGAAATTGTGCTACCAAATGAAAAGTATGACTTGCTAACTTGAAACCGCTTTCCTGAGACATTTTGGGGATTTTGTAATATGATGGAGGAAACACTCGCCATTTTGGGACAGCGGATCCCATTTTACTTCACCTTTAGTGAAGTGCCAAAGGATCCTGTGCACATGAGCCATATTAATCTTGCATATAGTGATGGGGTGATGCCAGTTAGCTATCATCAACTAAAAACAAGACTTGGCCTCTTCCCCAGCAGATATATGAATATCAAGGGATACCTCTCCGAGCTTCAGGGCCCATATCTATTCCTTCTGGACATCAAGTTTTAGTAAAATCCGAGTTAGAGGTGAAAGTGCCTGTTGGGCTATATGGGGAAGTTATTGGGCTATATTGTCAAACACAGTTTGAGCCTCATGTGGCTCCAGGGATTATACTTCTGGGACATGGAATGATTAAGATTTTGTTAGCAAAACTCCAGAATGAACCAATGAAAATCCGCAGACATCAAATAGTAGCATATTTACATCTGACTTCAATAGAAGAGGTCCTTCAGGCTCATGATTTTGGGTGTTGGATGAATTTAGTTTAACTGTTGAGACACCAGCCGGTGTAATGATGGTGGTATCGCAGAGTAAATTAATAGGGCTATCAGAAGATAAAAGACCAAGCCATAGCTTTATTTCAGAAGTACTGAGGGATTTTTGCTGTCAACAATCATGACTTAGGGTGTGCTCAGGGGGTGGTCCATTGAGTGGACACAGGAGATCATCCCCCCATAAGGTCTCAGCTGATCCACCAATTGAGTGCAGCAGAAGACATTGTCACTTAGGAAAAAGACAAGTTGCTGGAGCAAGGGATGTTTGAACCATCCAAGAGTCCTTGGGCTTCACCTGTTCTGATTGTAAAAAGGAATGACGGCACCAACCAAATAGTAATAGACTACAGGAAGCTCAATACTATTACAAAATAGGACCCATATCCCTTGCTAAGGATTGACAATGCTTTGGATTAGTTAGGGGGAGCCTGTTATTTTTCAGTGATGGACTTGATATCAAGTTACTGGAAAATCAAGCTACCCGCAGTGGAACAAAAGAAATGCGCTGTAATCACATCCAAAGGCCTTTTTCAACTGACTCAGATGCTCAAGGGCTGTGTAATGCCCCAGCTACGTTTCAGCGAGCCATGGTCACTATTCTTGGTGACCTAAAGCTGTCAAGAGTCCCCATATACCTCAAGGATATTAGTGTTTTCTCTCGAACATTTTTGGAGCACCTCAATCATATAGAAGCAGTATTACGCTGACTGGCTGAGGCAAACATTAATATTAAGCCTCAAAAATGTAACTTATTCATAGATCAGTTGGAATACCTGGGATTTGTGGTAGACTCTAAGGAGCTAAAACCACAGCTTGCTAAGGTGGAGGACATCACTAAAATGACAACACCTAATAGTAAATGCGACATACAGGTATTTTTGGGTGTGGTCAGTTACTAGTGGCACTTCATCCATAACTTTAACTGTATTAGTGTCCACTATTTGAGTTGTTAAAAAAGGATACTGTGTTTGAATGGACAGAACGCCATCAATACGCATTTGATACGCTTTGTACGGCACTGATCAGTGCACCGGTGTTACATTATCCAAACTATGATAAGAAATTTATCATTCAGACGAATGCATCCCTTTCCGCTGTTGGGGTGGTACTTTCTCAGAAAGATGACAAGGGAGAGGAGCATCCTGTAGCATACTGCAGTCAAAGTATGAACTGCCATGAGAGTAATTATACTGTGATGAAGTGAGAGTGCTTAGCGGATCTACATGTATAAGCAATTTAAGGTCTACTTGCATGGGGTAAAGCTTAAAGTTGTAACAGATCACGCATCATTACGCTGGTTGCAAAACCTCAAAGAACCTGAAGGCCTTTTGGCTTGATGGGCTCTTAAGCTTCAGGATTATGACTTTAAGACCCTTTACCACCCAGGTGTAAGGCATCAGAACGCTGACTGTTTATCTCGATTGCCAACTGATGCAGTGATGGCAGACCTCAGCGATGTGATGTATGACAAGATTCTCAGAAGAAAATATGATTATGAACCACCCCAAGTAATCAAAGCGTTGAATGAGATGCGAACAAATACCGTCCAATGGAATGGAGAACTGTACAAGTGGATCAGCGATTCTATAGAGAATTTTCTGTGACCCTCAGCATGACCAGGAAATATTATGAGCGCCCAAAAGGCAGTTGGACATGATGGGGTGCGCAAGACAATGAAGTTGTTGCGCACTTGGTACTATTGGGAAAGAATGAGCTTCAATGTGCTCAAAACCATTCCCTGTTGCCATCAGTGCCAATTAGAGAAGCCATTCCGCCATAAGACTTCATACTGGGTAATGAAACCACATTTTGCTTGGCACATAGTTTCCCTTGATGTCGTTGGTCCCTTGCCAACAGGAGCCAACCGGTGTAAGTACATTCTGGTGGCTATTGACCACTTGACCTGGTGGGTCAAAGTGAGGGTGATATGGGATTTGGGGGCGATCACAGTGGCTAAGTTCATAATGAAATGAATTATTCAGAGACATGGCTGCTCTCAGTTCATTCTCACTGATAATGGAACCAAATTCACTTTGCATATCCTCCCCAAACTGAACGAGATTATGGGCATCTGCGGGTTCTGATGACTCCATACCACCCTGAGTCCAATGGTATGGTTAATTGGGTGAATAGGACTTTTGTGAATATACTACAAAAATTAGTAATGGGTTGACCTTACTATTGGAGCTCCCTACTTTCCACTGCCTTGTTTGCCTATAACATTAGTTATTTTTCCATCATGGGGAAGAGCCCCTTCCAGCTACTATATGGCTGACACCCGGCTCTTCTATGATTACTTTATTCATGTGTAGAAGAAAGTGGTAGAATGGAACTTGTAAAATTTTACTTTAGTGGTTGATTATCAGCCATCAACCCAGTAACCTTTTTACTGCACAGGTTTGATTTCCTCATGCAATTAATCACGTTGTATAGAATGTATTAATCAATAATTGTATGGAGACTATTATATGTAGTTGAGATTAAACTATTAGTCAGCCCAACTCTTCAGCCAGTACTTCTGATTAAATACTCTGTAAGTCATACTCATAGGGATTCATTCCCTATATTCTTGTCCACCCGATCTTTGTTAAGATACCCCAGTGACAGTCTCTCTCAGCCCAACACACATTTGGCAGCTATCCTTGATTGTGGTTCCTTCATCTCTAAATCCCCACTTTTATCTTTACTTATCTCTCTGAGAGTCTTCCAATTATTGCCT